>JAJGRW010000402.1:0-19363 GCA_025461045.1 Carex parvula | reverse complement strand
ATAGAACCGGGAATATAATTTTGGTTTTGGAATTTCAAAACCAAAACCGAAAATTTAATTTCCGGTTCTAGAATTCGGAAACCGGGAAATAAATTTTCAGTTTTACGGCCTGAAACTGGAAATTTAATATTCGGTTTGGACAGATTTCGAAATTCCTCTGCCTGAGGTGTAGATTTTGAAATTATTTATTAATTTTGGAATTAATAAAAATTTCGGCGTTATAGCTTTTTCGGACCTCAAAAGCTATACGCTATACCGCTTTTCTATCATAATGATTATAAATAGCTAGCTATAATTGCGCTATAGCTTTTTCGGACCTTAAAGCTATAGCACTATAATCGCTATTTAGAACCTTGAAAAAAAACTGATGCATATTTTCTACAATTGAGAATAACCTGTCTTTAATCTAGTGGTAAAGGCAAATGACTCTCATGTGAGAGGTCATGGGTTCGAAACCCACAAAGTAAGAAAATCATCTGTATTAATACACAAAGGTTTAAAATATATTGGATGGCTTGACCTCCAACTCAATACAAAAAAAAAAAATTTCTACAAATGAACCTGTAGCATATGTCATGATGCAGTTTTTTATATACTAAATTCGGCAAGTTAGACGCCAGAAAATTGGAATATATAATTCTAACAAATAAACATATATTACGTTACTATTTGCCAACTTCATGTAAGATTTTAGACATTATGATTATCATTTTAATCGTTAATGTTTAAAAAAATATCATTTAGTCTTGTTTTTTTAATATCAATTGGTCCATACTAAGAGATATGAATTCTTTTTTTTAAATAAAGATGGCTCTTATACCAATTATATATGTTAATGATAAATTTTTCATCATATATGTTAAGAATAGTACATATGAAAAATACTGTTATTTTATTTATCTCATCATTAATTTAGCATTGTAAGTGATATGAATGTAGCCGTGCAAGTAATCAAATTGACATGAACACTAATATCACCATATACGCCATCACATATCGATATCAATTAAATGCAGAATAACACCCGTGGCATTAGGAAATTAATTGGAATATAACATTACAGCGAGGTTTGCGTGTGCTAGGTTCGCTAAGAGAATTCGGTGAATTGAAGTTCAAAATGTATCGAATTGATTTTAAATAATGAATTACACGGTTGAAACAGATCTATTTCCCGACTGATACGTACGTGTACATACAAAAAATATAAAATTTTAAATTCATTTGCTACAAATTTCATTTGTTTCTCACAAATGCTCTACCTTCTCTATGATGTGAACTTAGTTTTCATGTTTGTTTTGGTCTTTTTAGTTTAGATTTGAGATTTCATTGATTTTTCTGTGATGTTTGAATTTGTATTAGGTGCGTGCTATGTACACTTCTGTGCTATGATGTTTGTGAGGACCAACTTGTGAGTGTGTGATGTAAGAACATTTGTCAGAGGCTGTGTCAGCTGTTTGCTACCAATTCTCTGTTAAATGGTTTCAATTTTAATGAAATTACCGAATATCTCTCACTGTTTGTCAAAACACAAATAATGAAAAATGAATGCATTAAAATAATTTTTTTTTACCACTTGATTTTCTAGTTCGCATTAAATGAATTCGAAAATTTCAAAATTTTACATTTACACTTATCACTCGGTGATACGTGGAGTAAATCAGTTTCAACAGTTGTAATTTATCGTTTGAAACCAATTCAGAATTTTTTTTAGAAGTTAAAGTTCATCAAACCATCTTGATGAGTCTAGTTTAAGCTAGCCTCCCTTTTGTAATATTATGTACATTTCGTAGTCAATATCAACGTGACTTGCATAAATACTAACATGAAATTTCATCCAATCTTTACCGTTGACGGTGATGATGATATAATTGAGAAATAAGAATCAATATGATAATTCTATAAATTTAAAGAGTAAAAGGTTTAAAAGTTATGACCAAATTTATATAACGTACTCTAATTTTAATTACGTGCCCGGAATTTCATATTGAGTCCTATCTTTCTGGTTCTTCTTTTTTTAAGAACTGAGCAGGGTCAGCCGAGATTTTTATTAATACCCTCTTCAAAAATAAAAAAATATCAAATCTGTTCTTGGTATTTTTTTTTTAAAAAGGCCCTGACCGCTTCATGACTGGGCGGTCCACTATTCATACCAGACCGTTCCACAGTGGGACGGTCAGCTGTCTGTACCAAACCGCCGTATACTGGAGCAGTTTGCTATTGTGAGGGTACCCCTCCCGTTTTTCACTCCATTCATTTCAAGTTTTCTGTCTCTCCTCTCTTTCTCACTTTCTCCAACAGATCAGCATTCAGGTTATTTTATTTTTTTTAATTTTTTAATTTGTTTATTTGTTTAATTTGTTTAATTTATTTTATTTTAAAAAAAATAATTTAATAAATTTGTAAATTTTTTAATTCATTTATTTAAATTAATATATAACTGATAAATGTTTATTGGCTAATGTAGTTTCCAAAAGAAAAAATGTTGATTGCACTGTATGTGGGGCGGGAAGCTTATCCGGGGTGCGGAGGGAGCACAGTACACGAAAGATGCAGCCTATGACTTCGAGGTTAATGAAAATATCACATTTCTGAAACTTAAGCAAATGGTATACGAAAACACTGGTGTAAACCCCAACCAGCATGACATAAACTTAGTTACTCGGATTGACACATTCAGGGGGGTAATAGATCTTACTTTGTCAGGTATCCGATAACAGATGAGTGGTTATGGAGGGGTGTTTACAATCAATTTGAGTCAAGGAATATCCCAGTAATGGACTTATATTCCAGGAGAGTTCCGCGTCAACCCGGGGTTGGACCTTCTAGGGAAAATACAGGTTATGACAACCTGAGGTACCACCACTCGGGTTATGACAACTCGAGGTACCACAACTCGGGTCATGTACCGCCGTATGAACCGTACGTACCACCCATTTATGACAATTATGTACCTGATTATATCACTGATCGTAACATGAATGAATGATTATGCCATTGAGCTACCACCACCACCACCTCTTCCTGAACCCGTAATCCAAGCCAGATTTTCATCTGTACCAGAGTCAATACCTAGACTGTTACCCACTGGTACCCGAAGTGATACTGACATTGATGGTGAAGGGATCGATGCCATACCAGAAAAGGAAATGGACATAGGTGATGATTGGGAAGGGGGTTGGGATTATGATCACTTGTCATATGGTGATGCAGATGTCCCTTCCAGGAAAGACAAATTTCCGATTAGAGGTCGGACAGATAGGCATCCGGTCGCCACATTCAACGATACTAGTGCTTTTGAAGAAGTAGACATTGCTTACTTTAGGAAGCGCATCGTATACAATTCGGAGCTTGTCCCACAACAAGTTTATACATAGATGAACTTGTGAAGAAAATCAATGAGGTTCATGTTCACGGCAACTGGGAGTGCAGAGTACAAAAAAGGGATCGAACAAGGTTAGTTGTGGTTTGTAAAGACGCACCGCGTTGCGAGTTCCGTCTTTTAAACCTCTGTGGGTAAGGATGAGGCATGAATGATTAAGAAGTGTGAACCACCTCATACATGCAAGTCTGCGTCATCAAGGACAAACCAGCATAACTTACGGCATCACTTATTGCCGATGTAATTGAGACGGGCATTAAAGAGGACCCATCGATGAGCATTAAGTTGGTCGCTAGGAGTGTGAGACTCATTTACAATCATGCAACCCCAAAATACAATAGGTTGTGGAGAGCGTGTGAACTTGCGATTTGCAGAATATTCGGTAGTTGGCAGGGTTCATACAAATTGCTTGCACCATTCCTCCAGGCCATAGCAAGTACAAATCCCGGCACAAAGTATGAATGTTGGAATGTTAGCATACCCAATGTCAATGACGCGTTGCAATTCAAGGCCATAGCATAGGCTTTTGGTCCATGTATTCAAGCTATGTCATACATTAGACCAGTTATCAGTATAGATGCATGCTTCTTGTCTGGCCATTACAATGGGAGGCTATTGATAGCATATGCATATGATGCTAAAAACCAGTTGTTGCCTTTGGCCTTTGCAATTGTTGAGAAAGAGGATGGTGATAATTGGGAATTTTTCATGAGCTTTTTACGAAGAGAAGTGGTTGGAAACAGGTTCTTTTGTGTCATATCAGACCAGCACAAATGAATCAAATATGTTTTTTATCGTACCGATTTTGGATGGTCGACAGCGCACGGCGAGTGTGTGCACAGGCTGTGTATGCAACACGTTGCAGACAACCTAAACAAGAATATCGGATACAACAAATTGGTTACAGACACATTCAAAATTGGTTGCAGAAGGAAGAAGCCGAGAAGGGTAGAAGAGATGTTCAGAGACTTTGCCAAGGTATGTATATTTTATATTTGAAATTTAACATATTTTAGAAGAAATTTTACTGAACTATTTACTTATATTTGTTCGTCTCTTTCTTTGACATAAATGCTTCTCTTTATGGTTGTGTAGTATTGTCCAAAGGAATGCCTACTTACTTAAGGTGAGCAAAAATAATCCCAGAGATCTACAAGAGCCACCCGCATATGAGAAAATATTTCGAGTCCGTGATGAAGTTTACCGATGGAGAATTATGATCATAAATGGGTCTGAGTCGTTGAATAATGTTTTCAAACAGAGTTGGATGTTGCCCGTGGCAGCAATTATAGAGGACACATTCTACAAGTTAAATGCATGATTTGTTGAACGGCGTGCTAAAGCCGCAGAATTCATAGAAATAAATAAAACATTCTCAACAAGGGTGGAGGGAAAACTAAGAAAACTTAGGGAGAAAGGTACATCTATGAACGTTGTCCCGTACGGTGATCAACGCATGGAATTCAAAGTGCAATGTCCAGGTGAGTACGTTCCAACCAACCGTAGACCAGATGGGAATGGAGTTTATGAAAAGGGATTTCAAGTATATTGTTATTTTCGGACCTAACAACTCTGTAACATGTACATGCTAAGGAATCCAATTAGCTCACCTATTTTGTTTTCATGTAATGGCGGTATGCCGAGTGAGAAACTTCTGCGATGATGATTTTGTCGCCGACATGTACCGTACCGACTATCTTGCGAGTACTTGGGGTGCATCTTTCCATTCTTATCCCAACTAGCATGTGTGGCCAGCCTTTGTTGGGGATAGAATCCTTCCTTCAAAGGGGTGGATCAGGTTAGGGAGAAGGAAACACAAGCGTGCTCTAATGACCATGGACCAGATGCAAGGTAGGCAAATGAGACATCAGGCTCGCCGTTCCACTTCTGACAGGCAGCGAGCGGGTATATTTCACATTTTATAAATGATTTTATATTTTACTATGTCAATATCATACCATAATTGGTGAATTGGAAGGCAATGCAGATGCCATAAACGAAGCCAATAAAAGAGAAAATGCTAGAGTTGTTGTTGAGGCAACCTGTAGTAGCCAGCCCACTCATTGGAGCCAAACAACTTGTAGCCAAGCTGAGACATCCGGTACTGTCGCACAACCATTTGGAAGCTGACCTGAAACTCGTCAAGTTAGTTTGTTCGGACGTCGACGCTGATTGGTGAATTGAAATGCAATGCAGATGCCATAAACGAAACTAATGAAAGAGAAAATGCTAGAGTTGTTGCTGAGGCAACCGGTAGTAGCCATCCCACTCATTGGAGCCAAATATCTTGTAGCCAAGCTGAGACATCCGTTACTGTCGCACAACCATCTAGAAGCAAACCCAGAACTCGTCGATTTAGTTTGTTCGGACGTCGTCGCTGATTACCAAGTAACTTGAGATGCATGTTGTGAACTATTTTATTTGGAGTTTGTGAACTTAATTTATATGCTTGGGTTTTGTTTTTTTCATAAAACAAACTCATCGTCCGTGGCTCCAGATCAACCTTTTTTTTTTCAAGCCATAAGCATAGGGGTTTTTCACAAAATCATCGTATGAAATTTCAAACCGAATAGGTCGCCTAAGAAATTGCTCCATAACACAGACTTGACAGTTCTTTTTATCCCTGAAGCATACTTGACTGTTCTTTTTTTTCCTCATTCTTTCCTCGACCACTCATTGACAGGGCTATGCGAGCATTGCATGCGGTTTCACTTCCTCCTTTTCGAAGTTCGGGTTTGGATGTCATGGTAAGATCTAGGTTTCCTCAGACCATGATGGATTAAACAATTTATATTAATTCTAAACAATTTCTAACAATTTATATTAATTCCTAACAATTTCTAAAAAAAAAAATTACCTGAAATCGCGAAAAAAATCGCCTCTCTTCTTCCTCTTTCTCTTTCAGCAAACAGCCCCAGTATGGGCAATAGCAATAGCAAACCGCCCAATATATAGGCAATAATAAACCACCCCAGTATGGAGCGGTTTGGAACAGGCAGCTAATCGCCCCACTGTGGGGCGGTCTGGTATGAATAGTGGACCGCCCAGTCATAGAGTGGTCAGGGCTTTAAAAAAAATAAAAAATACCGAGAGCAGATTTGATATTTTTTTTTTTTTTGGAGGGTATTAATAAAAATTTCGGCAGGATCAAGTCCTTGCTTTCATTCATGATCGGTTACGGCACGTGGTTGAGTTTCCGAGGAGAAACTCTATCTTTCAGTTTGTTTAATTTTTCAATTGAAATTAAACTTTAACCATCTTTCATTATTTGAATTCGGACATGTGATCCTCTACACGTCCAAAATTATATGCGATCCTTCCACAAAATAATGTGACGATTTCACATTATTTTCTTAAATTTTTATGAGTTGCATAAAGAATTTAACGTTGACAAATTTTTGGCCCCTATCATTTTATTAACATTTTAGATGATCTGATACAATGCGTTGTAAATATGAGAAATTGAGAAATATTTCTCTGCAATTATAAGATTTTCCTTTCCTATCTGGTGAAAGGTCGTTAATTGTAAATCGGCAATGATTGCGTCCAATCGCAATAAATAATTAAAACCAACTGTTTTAGAATGAATTATCACGATGCACTTACTTTATAGCTATGGATCAATCAAAATTTAGATATGATTCCGTAAAGAAACAGCATGAAGAGTCCACCACGAATTGTTTTCTGGATCTTCTGTCACATTTTCAACAATTGAAGAAGCAACTTATCCGCCACACTTATAGCTACAAACGAAATACGGTGGAGGATCCCAAAAGTCACTGCCGACTGCTCATTTTTTATCACCAGCCGGCAGCCGGCTGTAGCTGTAGGCACTTCCATTTCACCGGTGCATCAATATGGCATGAAAAAAAAAAAAAGCTTACCATCTGTGCGGGACAAGCGTTGCAGGCTTTGTTTTAGAGGCTTACTGTCGCAATTGTAGTTGACACGAGCTGATTCTGGGCTACAACATGGTTCGGTCGTGTCTGTCTCATCTGGGCTGGGCTGAAACACAGACTTTCATAATTAATGGTGCAAACTTAAAAAGGACTTCTCCATGGAGCAAACAAATGGAGAAGACCCACCAATAACTACTACAAGACGAAAAGAAAGGGTTACTTGAATGGCTCTCGCTTCTTATCCTATTTGCACAGTCAATTTTGGTGATCCATTTTCCATGGCTTCCATCCTGGGCAGCAGTTCAAAAACCACTCCACACCGGCCGATCTTGCCATCGTCGAGGCCGAGACGCTTCCACGTCTGTCTCTGCCGCCTACCGACTGAACCAAACAAAGCCCGGTGGCCGGCTTCCGTCATGAAGTTGTACAAAGATGCTCTGGATGGAGGAAAGGGCTTGCGAGAATGTCTAAGTCCGAAACAGAAAGGCGACTGGAAGGACTTGGTCTTGATGAGCCTTTCTTTCGCAGTGTATATATACGTGTCTCAGCAGATTGTCTGCACCTACTGTGCTTGGATCTCCATGCTCAATCATACTTAATATATAACTTTTAGTTATATACTTTTTTATTTTGTAGATATTATGGCATAGTCATTGTAGTTAAGACTACCATGTAAATTCGGGATTCGAATAAAAGCTCAGAAGCTTGGATTTCCATCCAGCTAATTAAAACAGTTGTAATAAAAAGTTTCTGTTTGATATTTAATTGATACCTTTATTTTCTTTTACTTATCTAATCCGCCTAAGTTCTTAACATACATTTTTTTAGGAGTTGACAGTTTAAGATCCAATGAACACCCCTAAGTTGAACAATTTAATTGGAAATAGTAAACCAAAAGATATCATACTTTATACAGAGAAACGTTAGTACACATTAGTAAAGCATAACCAAACTGATTCTTTCATTAGTTCACCAACTATGTTATGCTCATGGTTGTACATGACATATTTCTCCCATTTAAGAGAGAGCATGTTCTTTTTCCTTATTATCAGAAGAAGCTCACTTGTAGCAGTTTATTTTTATTGTTTCGAGAAGTTGCTTATGTCAGTGAAAGGGGCTAGCTTGGGCTTGTGGCTCGGCGACTTCTTCAAGCGACAAACAAGGGCATGGTTTTGATACTCCCTCTTATGATCAGATACTGGTATTTGCCGTTGGCTATTTAATTTCATGTTGGATCGGCATGTATCAAAATTTTCTTGCGAGGTTTTCTGAGCAAGACACTCAATCTTCATGCTGCGCAACTTGTTTTGCAATTCTGAAACTCTCTTCTGCAACTCTTCCACGTTATTTTCAGAGACTTTTGCTTGATGCTTCCACTCAATTACCTACCACGTGTGCATATTGATAAGTTCAACAACATATTTTTTTTGGTATTAAATAAGTAAGAATACCTAATTTTTGCAAAGCCATACTGTATGCTTGAATTTCTTAATATAAAATAAAACAAAAGGGCAAGGTACAGAGCGCCACTCAATACCGCTCACAGTTCATTTCAGACTTCAGATAGTGTTCAACTGGGCTTTTTGGCAAATTGCATTCAAACATAAACAGTAACATATTTTGCAACAGGTCTTAGCAATAAGTTGAGTTCACCCAACACATTTTTCTCTCTTTTTTGTGGAAGGGGAAAAAAACAAATTCAAGCAGACAAAAAGGAAAAACGAAAACAAAGAATCTATGGGTAACAAGAAGCTTTTCCAAGAAAACAAACAGTTCATTACATACTTGGGCATGAAGAGAGCGAACATTAGTGTCAGAGGCAATGGCTCGGCGTTGCCACAAATCTCGGGATGATTGCAGTTCCAGCATCTCCTGTCTCACTTGCTCCAGCATAGCTTGCATCTCAGTCCATTGCTCAGATTCCACCTTCACCTGCTCCATTATTTTCCCTACTACTTCCCGGCACTCACACCTGCTGCCGGTTTCTGCACCTATTTTTCCACGATCCTCTGCCTTAACCTGCTGTGAAAATATGCACGTGATTTAACAAATCATATATGCTATTCAAAAAAGAAAAAGACTGTTCAATTTTAATCTCCTGATTAATGGTCTGTGAAGCCATTGATGATTAAATCACAGTATTCGCATGTTACTCTGCTGCAGTGTTAGTTGTGCAAGTATTATAATACCATAGCAGCGGATTTGAATTAGCATAGTACAGAGAGAAAGCCCTCATGTCAGGATGACATTTACATCCCAATAAATTTGTTCAGTCAGAGTTATTGTAAGTTCAAAATAAGACTATTTCTGGAAGAGTATTATATGCCTGGAGTTATTATAGGTTCAGAGTTATTGTAAGTTCAAAATAAGACTATTTCAGGAAGAATATTATATGCCTGGAGTTATTATAGGTTCAGTTCTTGAAGCAGAACATGTAACCTAACACAAATGTAGCAACTCAAATTCAATGCAGTACAAATGTTGTAGGGTACATTTTCAGAAGGGGAATATTTTCGAAATTAAAATCATATTACTTTTTTCAAATAAAAACAACAATTATCAAATAAAGCAAACAACGGCTAATGCCAAAATAGTAAGAATATTATGCCACTACAGATGTTGGAGTGATTGAAAAGCCTCATAAATCTCTAGCTATATTGTGCAACCAGGCTTGAACCCATGACTGCCTTAGTAATCTCTAGAGCTTACCAGTTGAGCTACTAGCTCAGTTTCTAAATAACACTATTTACTAGACTACTGTATAAATTTTAAAAACTCATCTATAAATTCGATTCATCATTAGACTTCTATCTTAATATCACCATTCTCATGTTAGCATGATGTTGCTCATACTGCACCCAATTCAAGGAAAAATGTAAAATGTAATAGGTGGATGAATTCTCCATTATGTTTAACAAGAATAAGCCTGCCAAGGATATTTCAATAGCTAAATTCATATATTGTTGTTCTAAAGCTAACCCAAACATTCTCAGATGCTAGCATCAGAAAGGACAAGGGCCCACTGGAACAAATGTTAAACTTTTAAGTGGATTTTGCAAAGTCCCCAAAAAGCAACAATACTGAAAAGTATTATCGGCCCCTCCAACAGTACCAACTCTGATAAAAGCACATGGGCCAAGCAACTAAAGCCCATTGGTTTACCGTGCATATTTCACTAGTACAAAAAAGTTTCTAATGAGGGCCCAGCCGGGTGCACCGTGCATGTGCTTGGTTTTGTCAGGAAACGGTTTGTATTTATATCTCTGTCCCCCTATAAAAGTGAGTTTAGTTGATCTTTTTCAATTCAGTTCGAAGAATTTATCCTTTTCAAAATATTGCACTAGATGCCAGAGGCAAGTGGAATTCACGTGCTTGCAAAAGTGATAACTAACCCATTTCTAATACAAAAATTATGAAAAGAAAAGATTCTTCCGTCCTTTTTGTGCTCTTCTAATCTTAGGAAATGATTCACGAATCACGATTCACGATTCACGAGTGCTAATTCCATATTTAGTACATCTTGCTCTTATACTGTGCTCTTCTAATCTTAGGAAATGATTCACGAATCACGATTCACGAATCACGAGTGCTAATTCCATATTTAGTACATCTTGCTCTTATACTGAGGGTCTAATCATGAACGTTCACGTGAAGAGCACAATATAATCTTCTGATTTTTAACTTTGAGATAACCCAAAAAAATCATTGTTGTTATTTCTATAAATCCAGTTTCTATTATCATTATTACCTTGAAAATTAAAAATTGTTTGCCTAGTTAACTGTGTATCCCAAAACTCTTTTTCAAATGATGTCTTTGTTTCAGATAAGGAAGCGACCTCTAATAAATTCGATCTATTATTATATCCATATCTTTCTGAACGAAGGTTACTGTTACTATATGATCGGTATCACATACTCAGATCTTATCATGCCAGATCAACAGTCTCATAAATAACCTACTTCAGGTCTTCAGCTAAACGAAGCCTGATACAGCTGAGATCACATAGATCTACATGCACCATTAAAGGCCCTTGGGAAACATGCCCAAAAAGAAATGATAAAACAATTATAAAAAAAATCCCACATGATCGTCAGGCACCACTTTAACTAACGGCTACATGCGTAGCTCACCCTGCCTAGTCTGCACTTGTGGGGGACCATATCAGACTTCCAACGCCATTTTAAAATTCAAACTGGGAACTCAGAACAAGACAAAACTACCCGACCTCCTCTAACTATTGTCCCCTGGATAGTTTATGGGCTGTATAAGGTCACAGGTCAACGACATCCTACAGAATACCAAGGTTGGTATTTGACGGTGACAAAAAGAATTAGGCCTACGGCCGTGGGCCGTCATTCTCTCCCAAAAAGATAAATGAATTATATTTAATTAACAGGAAAAATAGGCAAAATTTCACTGTAAAACGGAGAGGAAAATGTAATTCTAAACCAAACCTGTTCTTGCCTCCAGCGTGGCATGAATCCCTGCTCCACCATCCTCTCAAGCTTTCCCTTTGACAGCCCCTCCATTTTTCTCTTAAGCACCTCCACCTTCATATTTTCAAAATTACAAAATCAAGAAATCAAGAAATAAAAGAACAGCAAAAGGAGCAATATATTTCAGAAAAAGAAAGGAACTATTTTGGTAAAATTGACAATTTTTTATCAGTAACTAATTACATCGGACATCTGCTCATTCTCATCCTGATAATCTGTTTCAGCAACAAACCGATCAATTTCATCATCTGGCAGTGCCTTCTCCTGCCGGTGTAAAACCGGCAGAGTAATTTCGCGTATCTCCTTGATTGCAACCTCCTCGCTAACGGGCATTTTCTCCAATCGCCGACGAAGTGTAGAGGCCTGCCTGTCAAAGTTTCTCCCTCGGCACCTCTGGAGCTGTCGAAAGCTCTGACTTCCTCCCTCCTTCTCCATTTGCAACTCCTCCAACATCTCTTCTAAATCTTGGATCTCTTCATCTAAATCTGTCCCGTCTATCTTCTTTCGTCCCTGTATGAACATGCATTGATCTGTTAGTAATTTTCACAATAAAATAAAATAAAAAAGGGACCAATTTGGATGAGAAAACTAAACATGGCTATCCCACTTTCGTGCATATGGAGCACTTGGCACCGTTATAATGTCAAACAACAAATTATCTTAAACTTAATTTGATAGAGAAACATGAACTATTAAGTTAGTTATCTTATGGCACTCACTGAGACAAGAGTCTCCACAGCCGATCTCAGAGCAGACTCCATCTGGCCACGCTGGCGATCAAGCTTACGAACAGCTACCTCACGCTCCACTCTGAGAAAGTTGCATTCAGCTCGGAGCATCTCTGCCTGGAATCGCCACTTCTCCTCCCCTGAATCCTCATCACAATGACGTGGCGGAGACACTGGAGCGGATTCAGCCCGGACTCGCTTTTCTAGGTCAAAGAGAGAAATGAGATTTCGGTCCGGTTTGGTTTTACTGGTTCGACTTGACCGGCTCCTGCGAGGGAGATTGAGGATTCGCGGGGTTTGTGCTGGAGGTTGATGCCATTTTCCTCGCCGAGCTGCCATTTCTGGGGTTTAGAGTCGGTAGTCGGTAGATAAGTTGTATTGAAAATGAGAGAGAAATAAAGAGAGGAATAGGGATGGACCGAATGGATAATATATGCTTTTTCCTTTTTTTTCGAGATGAAGGGGGTGAAAGGGAAAGGAGAGAAAAGGTATGAAAATGGAGGCGGTGTTTCTCGTTTTCTGTGGGAAAAAGCCACGATTTGAAAGGATCTTGTTGCAATTACTGAAATACCCTTCAACGGGTATTCCCGTTCAAGCCTTTTTGAAATTGATTTGATTAGCATTCGACAGGCCTGGTGATGAGAAATTATCCAATGATAGGCGGTGCATTGCTGTGACTTTCTGATGCATCCAGGATCGTCTGATTTCAATCGACTGAATTAGATCCCGTAAAAGGCATGACACCTGCTGCTCCAAAACGACACTAGTGAAAGGATTTTGTATCGTATTAATCGGAAATGCTATCCTCTCAAATGCAAAATAAATTATTTAAAATTAGTGATATTTTTGAAATGTCACTTTACGGATAGCTCAACAAATATATTTCAATGAAATAAAAACCAAATTAATGATATTAATTAAGACAAAATATAAAAGAACCTAAGAATTAAAGCATACCAATGAAAAGAAAAAAATAAAAAACTATTTAAAGAGACAAATTTTATCTATTGGCTGGTATCGTTGCTCCTTCAAATAGATTGTTAGTGTTGTTCATTAAAACAAAAACAAAAAATCTTTAATTCCTGTTCTTCTAAAAATGCAACATCTACAGAGCAAAGTAGTACTGCAATACATTTCTTGCATTTTGGATAGGTATTGATAGGTATTGTGCCAAAACATCGTGTCAATTTCCACATGTTATATATTGTAGATTTGTAGTGCAAATAATGTAGTGAATAAATGATTAATCTCCTCCTGTGTTACGAATGGCTCAATAAAAGGTGCACAAAAGGGCCTTTGATTTAAACCATTTAATTTCAATTTAATGGCTGGTGTTTCATTTTGTCGTCAATGGATCAACTGCTGGGTATGTTTAGGGCAAATTTATGAGTCAGGCTATGGTACTATGCGTACCGTACGAATTGGTCCGTTCCGTACTATAGATTAATATTTTTAATTTTAAAATTAAAATAGTTGATGTGAACCTTTTAATATGATCTTTAGAATTTTTAAATCAAGTGATTTTCTACTTAAAAAAAAATAAAGAAAAATAAAAAAATGTAAAATTTAATCTCCAAATATATTTCATACGGGAATCATGTTGAACGGTTCGAATTAACTGTTTGAACTTCAAAATAGAAATATTAATCTATAGTACGGTCCAATAGGAGCTATGCATAACACCATAGCCTCACTCCAAATATATTATCCCTTTCTTTTCACGTTTCTAAATTTACGTGTTAAATACTGAGAAGCAAATTAAAATTGTAGTTCTACATCATTGTAAATGTAAAAACAAATAAGAAAATTGATTAATGTATGTTTGATAACAGTATTTTCAAGAAAGACTGTTCCAACTTGCAAGTTTGGATATTCATGACGAAACAAGATGCAGTTTGATGAGTATCAAATCAAATTATGTTTAACTATAAAATATTAATACAGGCCGAACAACTCTAATCTGACAATTAATTTGAATTTGGTTCAATATCCATTGTACCGTCTCCATTCATGACAACTATATTATTCACGCCATGTTGCAGCACGTAAGTGGCAAAACAATAAAATTAATAGTAGCTGTTGCCGATGTGACATAATAGAGAAGCCATTATTAATTATTCCTTCCCATTTAGGCCTAGGATTTTATCAAGGAATCTCCTAAAATTGACATATTATTTGTAAGAATATTTTTAAATTAACCTTCTGACTTTGAATAAACAACCGTGAGTAATAGTATTCCTTAAATTTTCTCCACTGCAGTCCTAGTTCATGTTTGTCGAGGTACAACTGTGGCACAAGTCATTATCCCCGCTTGTGCTCACTAACCCCGAATTATTTCTTAAAAAAAAAAAAATCATCCGACTTCTTCAGAAAACAAATTTCTAAATTAGAACTAAAATTTTGATAATAATATTTTTCTTAAATTATGTTATCGAGATGTAAATCGTCATCTTAAATAAGACATATTCTGTCTCAAATTCTCAACTATTTATGACAGTGGCACATCAGAAGATAATTTACAACTATTTAAGGTATGACATTGGAAGTAATTTACAACGAGTTCCACAATATCCAACAAAAGACTTATGAAAAAAGAAAATGCCGTTGTGAACAGTGGCGAAGTCACCTTGAGGCTAATTAATCAGTAGACAGTCGTTAACTTTTGGATTTTGAAAATCAAGTTTCTGATATTAAAAATTAAATCTAAATCCGTATATCTGAATATAGAGAGCGATTAGGACTGAACTTTTGTCTATCCCTGAACTAATTCATGACTATGCCTCTGATTGTGAATATAGAGAGTGATTAGGACGGATAGATAATATGGTTAATTTTAGGGTCCATCCATTCTTTTTGCCTATGATTTTCTCTAGATTTTTCTATTAGCCGAATGTGGAAGAATTAGCCAAAGTGGTAGATGTATCCGTTTTTTTTTATCAAACTTTTAATATATTTGTAATACCTTTTGTCGATATCAATCAGTTTTCAAATTCAATTGAGTTCGACACACAATTTATATAAATTATAAAAAACATTTTTAAATTTTCTTTTATTCTGAGAACCATTTAATCATTAGTCGTGATTTCAAATAAGTTTGTTGTGTGTAATCTACCCCTTCTGATTGAAAGATGGGTTAACTGTACTTATGATTGAAAAAATCATATATTTATCTTATTTAATTCTAACTATGAAACGAATTTTATTGTTTCGACTAAAGTCTCTAAATAATTTTTGGGAAGTTTATCGATGCTCCACATGCTAGATGAGGTTATCATATTTATTGTTCGTTAATATTTTAATTTTGGTCACCTTGATCAGTGGTACACTTATAATTTTTATTTGACATTATCTCTAATGTTATTATGGTCTTAACACCTATCCAAATTATCAAGTAAAAAAATAATGTTGTGAAACATAACATTTTGCAAATTCTATGAATGTTGTCTTTGGGAGTTAAGTAACTTAAAGATAATCAAGGAATAAATTTTATCTCTGAGTTAATTCTTGATTTATCTTGCTAGATTTACAACATTAAAATAATTTCATCATCTCGTCCTTTTAATAATTATCCGGTTTATTCCATTACAGAAAGAGTTCCATCTACCTTAATTCACACAATTGAGTAGAACTAGGATGTTTCTAAGATCACCAATTTTTTTAGTGAGCTTAATTTTAAAATTTATCGAAATTATTTCAACAATAATGCAAACCGTAGAAATCGATTTACATATGCGTTTACAGGACGAATTTATCATTTTTTAAATTAATTTACTATAAAGTCAAGTTATAAAAAAAGATTTATAAGTTAATTTTGATATATTTATTTGTCATTGTTTTTTACCGCTTTTCTTTATATTAAATTAATTCAAAACTTCATAAATTTAAGACGTAAAGGCTTCTCGTGAAGTTAATATCTGAATCTTTTGCATTACCCTCGTAAAGTTTATAAATTTAAGCTCACAAAGACTTAGAACACCCTATTTTTACTGAATTTGCATCTTCTGCATTACCCAATTGTTTAGTTAATATCCGAATCGTGCGATCAGAATTCGAGCCAATCTAGTCCATGACTATAACGCACAAGAACTCTTTAATATTAGTGCGGATTTAAATGGGACGGTCCAGATCTTAACTAAAAATTTAAAATTTAAGTTAAGACTAAGAGAATACGAATTCTGTTTTACACTGTTACTCCACACGATTGGTGGCAGAATTGTAATTAAAGTGGAATACGAATATAAAATGGGAGCAGCTTGGGTCCGATGCTCATCGGACTCAAAGTGGGTCCGATGCGCTTTATGACCGTCCGATCTGCTTTAAGATTCACGCCAGAACTTTCGCGGCTTCTTTAATTTACGTGCGCACGTATCTTAAGTAGATCGGACGGTTATAGAGCCCATCGAACCCACTTTGGGTCCGATGGGCATCGGACCCAAGCTGCTCCCATATAAAATATGGAAAAGCGGATTGAAGGCTGGATATGAATCATATGATTGTTGCTGTTGTCCGGGTAATTCGATGCATACTGGGATTCTCTATCTGCAGTGCCAGTCCACGGACTGATTGATCCATTCAGCTCATGTCAGGTGGCACGTGGCATATCGCTACTGGTTTACTTTGAATATTTGAACTCGCCTACAGGCTTTACGACAAAATAAAATAAGGATAGTCTAGAATGATTCCCTCTAGAATGTATTGCTACCAGCGATTACTTAAGAATTGCAGGTCTTTTTAAATCCGACATCGGATTCCAATTTGATATTAGTATAATTTAAGGAGTTAGCTATGCATTAATTGATTTATACTATGGATTAATATAGTAATTTTGAAAATTCAAACAATTGATTGAACAGTTCAATATAATATGCATATAAAAATATACTTATAGACTAAATTTAATATATTTTTTTAATTCTTTTACTATTTTTTAAGACAGATAAAAAATCAATGCTTCTAAATGGTCCAAAACTTTTAGATTAAGTAAATTTCTATCTGAAAATATTGTTTAAAAATTCTAAAAAGTTGTAAAAATTAATCAACGAGTACTAAAAGTTTAAATAGCGTTTATCGCGTCACAGTGGAACAGCTAAAAAAACGGCGCTATGTCACTATTGCGCCGATAGTGCGGTAGTTTTTATGGTCCAAAACGCTATAGCGCTACTATTTAAAATTCTAGCGAGTACATTTTTGTACAAATAATATGTTGAACGGTTCATATTGATTGTTTGAACTTTGAAAAAACATCCATAATATGAACTAATATGAACTATACAGTGTATCGTAATCGCACTCTAATATAATACAAATTTATTAAATTTCTCTACGAGATTCACATGCAAATTATTTCTGATACAATTAAATTTGAGGATTTAAATATGAATTCATATTTACTATTGTAGCGGATTTCGGATCGAATTCAAATCAGATCTAGTGTTTACAGCTAAAAATATCTAAATAACAAAATACATGCATAATATACAAATCAAAATAATTATATTACACTCTAAAGACTGCAATTATTTATAATGACTTTAATTAATTTGATTTATATGATTAATTTTGATTTAATTTCTGTACACATACTGATATATAGTTTCGAAATAGCCAAAAATCTTTAAACATATATATAGTATATTAAAATGAAAACATTATTTATCAAGTCATTGATGGATTGGGGAATGGGGATTCATATCGTGCAAAATCTACATGTGAATTCAATAATTTTTGTGAATTATTCTTATAAGAACAAAAGGTGAATCCAATAAATTAGCACATATATTATTACAATGAGGAGGGTTCAAATGCACCATTATTTTTGTGCTCCAATATGCTCCACATCATTTATCTCCATTTTCAAAGTCCAAAAACAGTCAATCGGAACCGCTCAACATGATCTTCATAATAAAATATGCTTGGATATCAAATTTTATATTTTTTAGAATTTTTTTACTATTTTTTTGATTGGTACAAAATCACTTTTTTAAGGAGATTCTGGACCATCCGATAAAGTGATATTGTACCTATCTAAAAAAATAGTAAAAAAATTCTAAAAAATATAAAATTTGGTCTCCAAACATATTTTATTATGAAGATCATGTTGAACGGTTCGGATCGACAGTTCGGACTTTAAAAATAGTGATAAAGAATGTGGAGTATATTGAAGCACAAAAATAATGGTGCATTTGAACCCTCCTCTATTACAATCTACATATAAATTCATTCACAAAATTAATCGATAAGGTGAATTATATTTCCTTTTTGTTCAATTGAAGTGACTTGGTTGCATTGATACTACTAATGTAAGAGTATATGCAGTTAAAATCCTGGATATATTACGCAACAAATCAAGAGCCAACAATATCCATCTGCTGGACAAATATTTTTTAAATGGATCATGGTACACGATGCATATTATGAACGTCTGTAACATCTGTTTAAAAAGTTGTATTTTCATTGTATAGCATTTTTTAGACTTGAAGGGGGGTAACTGCAATTTATTTGGGTTCGATGTTCCTGTTCGAATCCGTGAAACCTGTGTGACATTTACAAGAAGATTTTTTAAATTAATTTGTTGTTTTGAAAACGCAGCAGTGTCTAGGCTGCACTTAATGTGGTGGTGTTGTGATGCGCGCACAACACACTTTTCTTGGGTTCGACATCGCTCCCATTTCCCAGTTTATCTTTTGTACCATATCAATATATTAATATGTGGTGAATGACATTACCGAGAAAATTTATTTTATAAAACTGAAACCGACAAATCGTTGCCCCATGTAACGGTGCCAACTGCCAACTATTATCTAATCTGTCAGTGAGGTACAACACGGAAAGACATATTTGGTTTCGACACATAGAATCGT
>JAJGRW010000401.1:252474-285189 GCA_025461045.1 Carex parvula | reverse complement strand
AAAATGTTCTTGCAGATCAAATTTTACATTTTTTTTGAATTTTTTCTATTTATTAAGATGGGTACAAAATTCAATGGTCTGAATATGACTATTTTTTGTAAAATACTTAATAAATAGTAAAAAAATTCAAAAAAATGTAAAATTTTATCTGCAAGCACATTTTATTTAGATAATCATGTTGAACGGTTTGGATCGACGATTTGGACTTTGAAAATGAAAAAAATAATTGTTGTAACATTGTTGTAACTTGATCCCTCCTCTCTCTCTCTCTCTCTCTATATATATATATATATATATATATATAGGAGTTGGCTACGGTGCTACGCGTAGAATAGAGGGCCTCCGTGCTACGGCTTAATATTTGAGTTTTCAAAATCCTAACTGTCGATCCGAACCGTTCAACATGATCTCCATATGAATATGTACTTGCAAACTAAATTTTACATTTTTTAGAATTCTTTTACTATTTTTTTAGATAGGTATAAAAACACTTGATCTGAATGGTACATAATTTTCAGATCAAGTGATTTTCTACCTATCTAAAAAAATAGTAAAAAAATTCTAAAAAATGTAAAATTTGGTTTGGAAGTACATATTCATATGGAGATCATGTTGAACGGTTCGGATCGACCGTTAGAATTTTGAAAATCTCAAATATTGAGCCGTAGCACGGAGGCCCTCTATGCTATGCATAGCATATTAGCAATTTCATACATACATACATACATACATATATGAGGAGGAGTCAAGTTACAACAAATTTGAGTTACAACAAAGTTACAACAACCATTTTTTCATTTTCAAAGTCCAAATCGTCGATCCAAAACGTTCAACATGATCTCCACAATAAAATGTGCTTGCAGATCAAATTTTACATTTTTTGAATTTTTCTACTATTTATTAAGTATTTTACAAAAAATAGTCATATTCAGACTATTGAATTTTTTATCCATCTTAATAAATAGTAAAAAAATTCACAAAAATATAAAATTTGATCTGCAAGCACATTTTATTTAGATAATCATGTTGAACGGTTTGGATCGACGATTTGGACTTTGAAAATAAAAAAATAGTTGTGTAACTTGTTGTAACTTGATCCCCCTCTACACACACAGTTTATATATATATATAACAAATAATTATCTATAAATGTTTTTTGTTTTGTTTTTGAATTCGTTTGTATTGATCATGAAGTGAAAAGAATGTTGTGAAGAAATGTCAAACAATATATTATATACCATCTCCTCATTTTCACAAATTGATGATTTTTTTATCTAAGTAAAAAATATAAAACTTACCTCAATTAATCCTAAATAGATTGAATGAATATAGAGCCATTCACAATATCAAATGGGTTTTAAAAATGCACTCATTTCTTTCTGTGCAGCTTTTCTGAAATCTAATTTAAATTTTTCCAATGAAGTACAATTGTAATATTAAATTAAATTGGTCTTTGTTTGGTTATGTAAAACATATGATCATGGAATTTATTCAAATTGGATGTCGTTTGCCTCTTAAAAGATGAGATAGACATTTTGAAATTGGATATTTCACAGTAATCTAAAACTTTGAACTAATCATATGTAAATCCATAATTTTAAAATCATGTTATACTGAGATTTTTGATAATTTAACATTTTACACTTTAAAACAATATATATTAATATGATTATTAGAGTAAGATTTAACATTTTACTATGAAATTTTTTTTTATCGTCCCATACATTCTGACAATTTTTAAAAAGAAAAATATTCAGAGCACTTTTTGATGCAAGGACAAAAAATCAAGTCTAGATATCTCATTTCCAAACTTTTCAATGTAAATTAAGTTTGCATGCAAAAGGTAAAAACAAATCAATTCTCCCAACTGTATCTCACTACCATAAATTTTACCTCAATTAAACATCTAAATCTAAACTTCTCAAGTTCATATAAGAAACAAATCTTTCAAGTTGTACGAGTGCAGATGAAATTGACTTGCATAATCTAATGAAGGATATCTCCAGTAAAATAAAACTGGAGAGATATGTTGCAAGACAAATAGATAAAATAAATAAAGAAATGGGTCCACCCGACAAGTGACAACGCAGATCCGTTCACCGCTCACTGGGGAAAGGAAAACGACATTCCTCTTTCCTTCGCTCCCCCCCAAATTCACTGCCATCAAATTCAAACACACCCGTGACACTTAACCCTGACAAATAGGCCCCATACTACTTTACGTGTGTTATGATCCCACAAGTCAGAAGGAACCAACACCAATCCTAGACCAGACACGTGCACAGAGAATTTCCTCTTCAATCCCAGCACCCAAAAAAAGCATCAACCTTTCCTCTGTTCTCTTTCTCTTTCTCTTTTCTCTCTCTTCTCTTCTCGTCTCTTCGCCATGGCAGGAGAGAAACCTCCTCTCTTGAAACCCTTCCTCCTCCTTCTACCTCTCTCCCTCCTCTTCTTCATCCTCCTACACTCCCGTCCCTCCACCACCTCCACCTCCATCTCCTTCTCCACCCCCTCCGCCTCCACCCCTTTCATCCGCATCCGCCGCGCCTTTCCCTCTTACGACGAATACCTAAAGCTTCAGCTCAACAAAACCCTCAACCCTCACCTCCGCCACCTCTGGGCAACCCGTGACTGGGATCGCAAACTCCTTGTCTTCTCCCAGATCTTCTCCCGCCTCCAATCCCGCCACCTCCTCACCAACACCTCTCACGCGCTCTGCATCGGCGCGCGCCTCGGGCAAGAAGTTGCCGCCTTGAAAAAGGTCGGCGTGGTTGATTCAATCGGCATGGATCTCGTCCCTTCCCCTCCTCTTGTCGTCAAAGGAGACTTCCACAAGCAACCATTCAAATCCGATTCTTTCGATTTCGAATTCTCAAACGTGTTCGATCACGCACTGTACCCTGACAGATTCATCGGGGAGGTTGAGAGGACGCTCAAGCCAGGAGGCGTGGCAGTGATCCACGTGGCACTTCATCGGCGAGGCGACAAGTACTCAGCAAATGATCTGCTTGGTGTTGATGGGATTGTAGGGTTGTTCAAACAATCTGATCTGGTAAGTACAGAGAAAGTTGATGCCTTTGGATTGGATACTGAGGTGGTTTTGAAAAAACGAAGCTGAGATTTAGTGGAAAGCGCCTTTGTTTTAGTTTATTATTTTTGAATTTCTATCTTTTTTTTCTTTGAATTAGGTTTAGAAAGTAGAAACTTTTGATGATGGGAATATTTTTGAAGCTTGGTAATACGGGAAAGGTCATGATCGCATTGTTGTCAATCTGAGTAGGTGTAGTAAATTTTTTGTATATAAACCGTGTCATTTGTAACATTTGTTAAAAAAATTGAAAGTCTTTTCAGAATTTTTTTTAAAAAACATAATGAAAAAAATATTTATACCAAAGCAATATGATTATTATTTTTTTTACAAAAATTAAAAGAATCAAATTTCTAATTCGGTTCATATGTTTTATTTTTTTGGAACCGAATTAGTAATTCGGTACCTGTTAATTTCACAGTTTTTGTAGAAAAATTGTTACCATTTTGTGTAATGTCTAGAGATCGAATTACTAATTTGGTCCCAATAATTTTTTTTATCGTACAAATACTCTTCTTTTTTCTCTTTAGAGACTATTTTATTTCTGTCCACCATTGTTGTTAGGTTCTTTCAGATGAAAACGTTGCACAGTTCGAGTTTTCGAAACTACAGATCGGCTTCTGGATTGTGCTTCTAGCTTTCGTCTGAATATTGTAGTAAGTTTTTTTTTTTCAATTACGATTATATTTTAGGTTGTAAAAATTAAAAATGATATTGAAGATTTATTGTGAAATTTTTTGTTCAGAAAATGTTTCAAGCATTAATAAATGTATACCACAGATGCGAAATTTCAGACGTACCAATCTGTACATTTTTTGTTACTAACTCAAATGTTCTTTATGAGCTAAAAAGATATATATATATATGTTGGCATTCGTTTGCTCCTTAGCCAATTCGATCTGACAATCAGGGCACGTTTAAACACGCACCACCTGATTCAGCAGAAAAATACCAGTTATTTAATATAGATCACGAAATAATATGACATATGGTGCTTGGGAATGCTACTGTGGTACTAAATTTTAAATTTCTTGAATTAGGAGTTGAGTCAATACTAGTTGTTAGTGAGACTAATTATGACCTATACCCGGATAATATACCTGAAAGTAGCAGAGACATACCGGTGACTGATTCACGTATATATTGTGATGAAACTCTCGAAATACCGCCGATTGATTTGCAAAATTATTTTGATCAGCTGAATAATGATACTGGCTCTGACTTTGGTGACCTGGTTGTCTGGAAATATGATATGATCGAAATTGAGAATCAGATTAGGTTACAAGATGTAATGAAGTAGTGACAATCGTCTATTCTTTTTATTAATCGGGGATTGCAGCATCTTTGTCCGGCATTTAATGATAATTTGCCGATACCGTGCAAGGATAAAATATGATTTGGTTATTCATCCAGAATTGACGGACTATTTTCGATGTGATAGATATTCGAATCCAAAGATGATCTTAAATCCAAGTTGAGTGGATTTGTCATGGATAATAACTTAGAATTACAACAAACCCAAAGCAATCGTAGTGTTTATGTGGTTATATGTAAAGCGGAGGGTGTCCATGGAGGTTATACGCAAAAACCACTGAAACAGGCAATTGGAGAAGTGCAACAAATCCATATGAGCACAAGTGTTACAGTACTGTTTGTACAGTAAACAATCGTCAGATGACTACCATGATAATTGCAGATATAATCAAATCTGGTTTTATGAAGGATCTGAAGATGTCAATAAAAACATGTCGATTTGCAGTTAGAAGGGAGTACAAAATGGTTCAGCCTTCATACAACAAGATTTGGAGAGGGAGAGAGCTGGCTATTGCTGATTTATTTAGTTCTTGAAAAAAAGCCTATGAACTGCTACATTCTCTGCTCGGTGCCATCCAGAGATCTAACCCATGTACAAAATACATAATTAAGCATGAATTATCTACACATATGGGTATCCATATTTTCACCCGTGTAGCATAGGCTTTCGGTCCATGCATTCAAGCCTGGCCATATCTCCGACCAGTTATAAGTATAGATGCTGGACACCTATCTGGCAGGTATAAAGTAAAACTATTCATGGCATGCACTTATGATGCTGAACAACAATTACTGCCAATAGCATTCGGGATTGCGGTAGATGAAACTTCATCTAATTGGGGCTGGTTTATGCAATTTGTACGAGAAGATGTTGTCGGCCCTGGTCGGATATGTGTTATATCATATTAGCATGCTGCAATCCGTTCAGTGTTTAATCGACCTGATTTAGGGTGGTGTGAGGAAAGGGGTGAAGCAGTTGATCGATTATGTTCTCAACATATTGCGTTAAATGTGTTCAAGTTGTGCAATGACAACATAATCAAGAATAATTTCAGGAAATTTGTGGATAAGATGAAACCTTGGAGGTTTAATGAGGGTATGGAATTGATAAAAGGTATGAGTATTACTACTCATCAGTACATCATGTGGTGTGGTAAAAGGTTGCAAAACCTCGAAGAAGAGCCATTGCAACTCCATAAATTGGCACAATGTCATGACAGATGTCTGAATAGGTGAGGTATTATGACTACGAACGGATCAGAATTCTTGAACAATGTATTTCGAGTGGCTCGCCAACTGTCTGTAACGGCAGTAGTTGAGCGCACATTCTACAAAGTTGTGGATTGGTATGTCAAAAGAGGTGAGGTTGCTCAAAAGTGGCTTCGAAACGGAATGAGATTATCAGCAAACATATTATCAGTTTTAGAACACCAGACTAAAAAAAGCAAAGGAGTACCGAGTGATACCAATGAGGTTCGAATTAACACTAACAGGATTGCCAAAGGAACATCGGACTGAAAAATACATTGAATCAACACTAAATTATATTGAAAAACATAATATTTATTATTAAAATGTACCTCTCACAGGGTTGTCATCCCATTCATGCGGAATAGTCCATTTTCCATCAAAAGTCAGTCTCTCTAATATGACATCGCCGCCAAATGGTAAATCATTTTTGGGTCTAGGCCGACCTATAGGAAACCGAGTCTAAGATCATATCGGGAGCAGTAGTAATTGACCATTAATCGAAGCCGTTGGTTTTCTGCAAACCTGGGACAACTAGCGATACAGGCAGGCAAGCACAGCACCTCCCCAATTGTAGTCTTCATCTCGAGGTCCCAAATTATCTAAGAACTGTAAATATATTATCGGAACAGAACTTGAATTCGCATCAGGAAACATTACAGACCCAAACAAGTCCATGCAATATGCTCGTGTGTATCAGTCGACTGTTTGTTGGGCAATGAACTGTATCAATTCCACACCAAAGTTGTCATTCAACCATTTAAGACGCATATGATATTTTGATTTTTAATTTTCTCGTTGACTTCGCCTTTATTTTCCACCTTTTAATGAAAAAATTCATCCTCACTATTTTCGTTACCATAATACACTTCATGTCCTAGGCAATCTTCGATCAATTGTGATTAATTATCATCGGTATGTCCAGAAGTGACATTCCCTGTAAACATATATGTTAGATAAACATATACTTGCATTAAATATAAATTAATAACAAAAGTATAAATTAGTAACAAAAAATATTTTACCAGTAACAGGTAAGCCCCACAGACAGCTGACATCTTCCAATGTCACTGTGCACTCCCTCACCGGAAGATGAAAAGTATTCGTCTCGGGCCTCCACCTCTCAACGAGCACAGTGATCAATTTTTTATCAACATAACAATGAGTCACATCTTTAATTTGATACAAGCATAAATTCACCAAACCTTGTTTCATTCGAGGTTGGTAATTAACGCCCATTTGGCGAGGATCAGGACGCAGTGCATAATCAGGCTGTAATAATAATTTCATGCAAAAAAACTTAAACAACAAAAATTAATCATAACTTACAAGTTTATTAGTAAATTTAAATCCAAACCAATATTAAACAAATACCTTCATATTCGTCATGTATAATTTGTGTTGTTCATTAGGCAATTGCAACAAGGGTTGTAAGGGTTGTACATCATTTATTTTGCACTACAATATAAACCAAATTACAGTATAAGAAAACTACAATCCATTTATATTGTAAGGTTGTTCATTAGGCAATTGTCACGTGGGAATTGTCTAACGAACAACACTACAATATACATGGATTGTAGTTTTCTTATATTGTAATTTGATTTATATTGTAGTGCAAAATGGATGATGAATAAGCCTTACAACCCTTGTTGCAATTGCCTAATGAACAACACAAATTATACATGGCGAATATGAAGATATTTGTTTAATATCGGTTTGGATTTAAATTTACTAATAAACTTAAAAGTTATGATTAATTTTTGTTGTTTAAATTTTTTTGCATGAAATTATAGTTCCAGCCTGATTATGCACTGCGTCCTGGTCCTCGCCAAATGGGCGTTAATTACCAACCTCAGATGAAACAATGTTGGGAGAATTTATGCTTGTATCAGATGAAGGATGTGACTCATTGTTATGTTGACAATGGGTTAATCACTACGCTCGTTGAGAGGTGGAGGCCCGAGATGAATACTTTTCATCTTCCGGTGGGGAGTGCACAGTGACATTGGAAGATGTCATTTATCTGTGGGACTTACCTGTTACCGGTAAAATATTTTTTATTACTAATTTATATTTTTGTTATTAATTTATATTTAATGCAATTATATGTTTATGTAACATATATGTTTACAGGGAATGTCATTTCTGGACATACCGATGATAATTGGTCACAATTAATTGAAGATTGCCTAGGACATGAAGTGTATCATGGTAACGAAAATAGTGATTATGAATTTTTTTATCAAAAGGTGGAAAACAAAGGCGAACTCAACGAGAAAATTAAAAAATCAAAATACCATATGCCTCTTAAATGGTTCAAGGACAACATTGGTGTGGAATTGACATAGCTCACTGCCCAACAGACAGTCGACCGATACACACGAGCATATTGCATGGACTTGTTTGGGTCTGTAATGTTTCCTGATGCGAATTCAAGTTATGTCCCGATAATATATTTACAGTTTTTAGAGAATTTGAGATCTCGAGATGAAGACTACAATTGGGGAGGTGATGTGCTTGCATGCCTGTATCGCAAGTTGTCTCGGGCTTGCAGAAAGCCAACGGCTTTGATTAATGGTCCATTACTACTGCTCCAAATGTGGTCTTGGACTCGGTTTCCTACAGGCCGGCCCAGACTCAAAAACGATTTACCATTTGGCGGCGAGGTCATATTAGAGAGACTGGCTTTTGGTGCAAAATGGACTATTCCGCATAAATGGGATGACAACCTTGTGAGAGGTACATTTTAATAATAAATATTATGTTTTTCAATATAATTTAGTATTGATTAAATATGTATTTTTCGGCCCGGTATTCCTTTGGCAACCCGGTTAGTGTTAATTCGGACCCATTGGTATCACTCAGTGCTCCTTTACTTTTTTAGTTCGGTGTTCTAAAACTGATAATATGTTTGCTGATAATTCTATTCCATTTCAAAGCCACTTTTGAGCAACCTCACCTCTTTTGACATACCAATCCACAACTTTGTAGAATGTGCGCTCAACTACTGCCGTTACAGGCAGTTGGCGAGCCACTAGAAATACATTGTTCAAGGATTCTGATCCGTTCATAGTCATAATACCCCACCTATTCAGGCCTCCGTCATGACATTGTGCCCATTTATGGAGTTACAAAGGCTCTTCTTCGAGATTTTGTAACATTTTACCACACCACATGATGTACTGATGAGTAGTAATACGCATACCTTTTATCAATTCCATACCCTCATTAAACCTCCAAGGTTTCATCTTACCCACAAATTTCTGAAAATATTCTCGATTATTTTGTCCTTGCACAACTTGAACACATTTGACGCAATATGTTGATAACATAATCGATGAACTGCTTCACCCCTTTCCTCACACCACCCTAAATCAGGTCGATCAAAAACTAAACGGATTGCAGCATGCTGGTCTGATATAACACATATCCGACCAGGGCCGACAACATCTGCGCGTACAAATTGCATAAACCAGCCATAATTAGATGAAATCTCCTCTTCCGCAATCCCGAATGCTATTGGCAGTAATTGTTGTTCTGCATCATAAGCGCATGCCATGAATAGTTTTCTTCTTTATACCTGCCGGGTAGGTGTCCAGCATCTACACTTATAACTGGTCGAAGATATGGCCAGGCTTGAATGCATGGATCTAAAGCCCATGCCACACGGGTGAAAATATGGATACCCATACGTGTAGATGGTTCATGCTCAATTCTGTATTTTGTACATGGGTTAGACCTCTGGATTGTACTGAGCAGAGAATGTAGCAGTTCATAGGCTCTTTCCCAAGAACCAAATAAATCATCAATAACCAGCTCCCTCCCTCTCCAAATCTTGTTGTATGAAGCCTGAACCATTTTGTACTCCCTTCTAACTGCAAATCGACATGCTTTTATTGACATCTTCAGATCCTCCATAAGATCAGGTTTGATTATATCTGCAATCATCTTGGCTGTCATCTGACGACTATCTACTGTACAAGCAGTACTGTTACAATTGTGCTCGTATGGATTTGTTGCAATTGTCCAATTGCCCGTCTCAATGGTTTTTGCGTATAACCTCCATTGACACCCCCTCCGCTCTACATATAACCACATAGACACTACGATTGGTATGGGTTTGTTGTAATTCTAAGTTATTATCCTTGGCAAATCCATTCAACTTGGATTTAAAATTATTTTTGAATTCGAATATCTGTCCTACCGAAAATGGACCGTCGATTCTAGGTGGATAACAAAAAAATGTTTCATCTTTGTACGACATCGGCAAATCGTCATTAAATGCCGGACAATGATGCTGTAATACTTGATTAATAAAAGGAATAGACGATTGCAACTCCATTACATCTTGCATCCTAATCTGATCTTCAATTTCGGCCATATCATCTTCCTCAAAACTGGGTCACCAAAGTCAGAGCTTATGTCTGAGCCAGTATCATTATACAGCTGATCAAAATAATTTTTCAAATCAACTGGCGGTATTTCGGGGGTTTCATCACAATATATGGTTGAATCAGTCACCGATATATCTCTGCTACTTCCAGGTACATTACCCGGGTATGAGTCATAATTGGTCTGACTAACAACTGGTACTGACTCAACTACTAATTCAAGAAGTTTAAAATTCAGTACCGGAGTGGCATTCCCAAGCACCATATGCCATATCATTTCGTGATCTATGTTAAATAACTGGTATTTTTCTGCTGAGTCAGGTGGTGTCGTGTTCAAACGTGTCCTGATTGTCAGATCGAACTGGCTAGGGAGCAAACGATGCCAACATATAAATAGTAAAAGAATTCAGAAAAATGTAAAATTTGGTCTCCGAGCACATATTAATATGGAGAACAAGATGAACGGTTCGGATCGACCATTTAAACATTGAAAACGCAAAAATGAGTTATAAGCATATGTGGGCATATGCTTATGGAAGTATAATAGCCAACCTATATATATATAGAGGAGGGTTCAAATGCCTCCATTTTTCATGCCTCCACCATGCCTCCATTTTTAAAAACTTTAATAACTCAAAATTTGAAACTTAAAAATCAAAATAAAACCGTTGGATATGATCTAAATCATTTTATCTATGCACGTGTAAAAAATTATGACATTTCAATTTTATTTTGGTTGTCATCAAGAGCTTGTAAAAAAACATACAAATGTGGATAATTTCTAGACGTTGATTTTTCAACTTATTGATTCACATAAAAACAAAATCAAAATGTGATAATTTTTTATGAGCACATAGATAAAATGATGTAGATCATATCCAACGGTTTTATTTTGACTTTTAAGTTTTAAATTTTGAGTTATTAAAGTTTTTAAAAATGGAGGCATGGTGGAGGCATTTGAACCCTCCTCATATATATATGTCTTCTTAGCTCATCAAGACTAGTTGAGTTAGTAACAGAAAATGTGCAGGTCGGTGCGTCTGAAATTTCGCGTCTGTGGTACACATTTATTAATACTTGAGACATTTCCTGAACAAAATGTTTCACAATCAACCTTCGATATCATTTTTAATTTTACAACCTAAAATATGATCGTAATTGAGAAAAAAAAACTTACTACAATCTTTAGACGAAAGCTAGAAGCACAATGCGGGGCCGATCTATAATTTTGAAAACTCGAACTGTGCACCGTTTTCAGCTGGAAGAACCTAACAGCAATAGTGGACAGAAATAAAATGGTCTCTGGAGAAGGAGAAGAAGAGTATTTGTACGATAAAAAAAATAATTGGGACCGAATTGCCAATTTGGTCCGGGCTAAAAAAACTCTGAACCGAATTGGCAATTCAGTTCCTAGGTATTACACAAACGGCAACACAGTTTTTCTGCGAGGACTATGAAATCAACAATGACCCGAATTGCCAATTCGGGTCCAAAAAAAAAAAACCAAGCGGACCGACTTGGCAATTCGGTTCTTATGGTTTTTGTAAAAAAAAAAAATAAAGTAATCATGTTGATTTGGTAAATTATTATTTTTTAATTATGTTTTTAAAAAAAATCCCTCTTTCCAAGATCAACAAGTTGTAGTTTGGTTATTTGAAAAGGTATTTTTTAAGAAAAACAAATTTATTAATTGCACTAGGATCTTGTGCAACTACTAAGTACCTAGGATTCAAGATAAGTGATATAATAAGTACCCACCTGGCCACCTTGTTCAGGAATTCGGATCCTGATGTTAACATAATGTGATAATTTAGATGAGAAAGTGCTATCCAATTCTCTAATTCTGTAGGAGATAAAAAAATGTATTATATGTATTTTTTTTCTTTTATTTTAAAATTCATAGAGTTATATTTACTCTTTTAAATTAATAATATAATAATATACATGAAATTCCGTGTTTTGTCAAATTAATAGTGGGAGCTGTCCTGAATCTGTATTAATTGCAGAAGACCACCTACTAATACTGGTATTCAGATTCATGAACAGTAACTCTGAAATTCCTAAAATTCGAGATCCAACCGTCCAACTTTTTCTGTGCACACATCTTGAAATAGCTGATTTTTCTGTGCATGCATCTCGAAACAATTCAATAGCTGGATTCGGAATTTCAGAGATTTCAGAGTTAGTGTTGATGATTTAGGATTTGAGCAGATTTGGATCCCTGATACTGAGGCATTACAGAAGTAACTTGGAGAAGCTGCATGCACTGCATGTGCAATCTTTTTTTTCTTCTTCTTTTTGCTACTAATCAATTCGGCCGATGCAGAATGCAGTAAAAACTTGTTTCTTTCTAAATCTAAATAAAAAAGAAAGGCAGTTTGGGAGCAACATCTAAAGCCTAGAACTAAAAATGCAACATTTCAAACTTCTGAGTGAAGTCAGGTTTCTTAATCCCAACAAATTAAGATTCATTTACGCAGGGCTTACTTGAATCCATATCCTCTGAGGTAACAAAATATTTCTGTTTGGATCACGACTGTCCGATCGGAATCCAGGCTAATCCGGCTCGAGATGGAACGCATGGGGTTGCCTTAATTAATAGTCGTGCACATTCTGATTGGACGGTCCAGATCCAAAAAGTAATATTTTGTTACCTTAGGTGATACGAATTCGGTTTACTTCAGATTTTGTATATCAGGAAAGGATGGATGTAAAACCAAAACCAGAGGTGTTTAACCACTTTTATTATTTTCAAAATTTAATTATGATTTTATTTTTTCTAATATATTTATATAGTTTAGTCACTTTTATAAAATATTAGATGTATGTTTGTATTTTAGTGTTTTGAATTCCACTTTGTCATTATGAGGACTTGTGTTCAATTTCTTGTGAGCACCTCTTCATTCTTATATTAAGCACGTAGATGTCCTAATTCGCCAATGACTTTAATTATAAGATGAAATTTTGAATTGAATATCAGCCTTCCGATCAAATATTTCAATTCTATGCATCTTTTTTTATGTTTGTTTATGTATTCTATGCATTTTTTTATGTTTGTTTACGTGTAGAAGTCTAAATTTTATTTCGACTCATACTCATCACATTCAAATTGTATCATTTTTCTGGGTTTTTTCTGATTTTTTTATTTTTTAAATGGCATTTATGGAATTGTTAGATTGATTAATAATTGATTAGTCATGTAATTCTTTTTTTTTCTATTTTTTATATTATTTAAGAAATGTTATTTGTCATTAATTGAATATGTTATTTTGTATGAAATTTATTTATGAAAATATGTCAAAAATATTAAAAAAAATATATGTCATTTAGAGAATATTATTTGTCATTTAAATTAAAAATTTTGTATGAAAATATGTCATTTTGTATGAGATTTTTTTATTCTCTTATAATTCTTATAATATGTTCTTGTTGCAAACGGACACAATACTAGTATATCTATAAAACTTTATGTCGCTTCGTATTCTACATAACGAAATTCAAATGGTTAAAAAAATAATCAATAAATCAAATAGAAACAATATTACTCGGATCATGCGAAGCTGTCTTTGAGCGTATTCCTTCTCTATTGTGCAAGATTGAAAATCAAAACTAAGATAATTCAGAATTGTTATTCCTTAGTCACGGCTAAAAAAGCAACTAACGATAACTCCGTAATATCCTACAGCTAATTTATTGATTATAAATTAATTTAATTAGATTGATACAAAACGAAAAAAGAGAATAAATCAAATAGATTTATTTTTATGGAGAAGTAATTCAAAGAAGACTTTTTTATTTTATTCTTTTTAGGATACAATATACATAAGAGTTTTTTATTTTTTATACTTAAATTAAAAAGCTCTCATATCTTTTGAAAATACATGAATTCAATGAAATCGTGTTAATTGAAATCCTGTCAAATCCTGTTAATTGAAATCGTCCCGTTTCTAAGATTTCAAGAAGTTTCCAATTCTATTTCGGAATTTGAGGTTCTCTGTTCCACTCAGAGTGTTAATTCTCATGCCTCTTAAAACACGAAACCAAAACTAAAATCAAAACCAAAAACAAATTAATGTCCCTTATAGTTCTCCTTGCCATTGATTCCTCCATTGCATGGCGATCGCCACCTCTAAAATCCCCTATCAACTTACCTCATACAACTTCCTTTATGTTAGATTCCTCTCCTCTCACACCTCTTCACCACTGAATCTTACTGCACCCATCTCCGATCCACCTACCAGCCCCGAACAACCCTCGCCAGACGTGCTAGACCTTAACGACACCGAGAAGCTCTTTTCCTCAGTGAAAACCTGCACTCTGGTAACCACTTTACTCAACCTCTAGAGAATAGCTTGGGTCCGATGCCCATTGAACTCAAATTTACATGTCTGAAATCCGGATATAGGTCATAATAAATTTTTAAATAAGGAGAAATTCAATTACACTATCTTATGGTGACATATCTTGACACCATATACTTATAAATTAATTTTTCGATTTCAGATTCCAAACAGTCAATCCGAACCGTTCAACATGATCTCCATATTAAAATGTGCTTGGAGACCAAATTTGACATTTTTTGGAACTTTTTAGTATTTATTAAGATGTGTACAGAATTGATGTTTTCAGACAATTTTGGACCATTGAAAAACAGTGATTTTCAAAAATTCTAAAATAGTAAACAATTTCCAAAAAATGAAAATTTTGGTCTCCAAACACATTTTAATATGGAAATCATGTTGAATGGTTTAGATCGACTGTTTGGACTTTAAAACTGTAAAAATAACTTATAAGCATATAATGTCAAGATGTGTCACTATAAAATGATGTAATTGAAACCCTCCTCTTTTTAAATATGAAGTTTGTCCTTCATCTTTGTTTTAAAATATAATTGGATGGGTATGTACCAATCTCTCAAAGATAAAGGTTTGGCTTTCAATTTTTTTTAAAAAAATAAAACTTAGTCCTTTTCACTTTTGAATAATTAAGAAGCTAATTTTTTTTTATTTAATGTTCAAGGAACAAGGTGGTGGAAATGAAAGTTGAAGAGACAACTTGGTTCTTTTTCTTTAAAGAAAAAAAGTCAAGAGGACTAAAGCTAAAATTTCTCTGATGAAGAAGAAACAAAACCAGCAAAATTTGTTTTTGTTTTAGTTAATTTTATTTGAAACTTGAAATTTTTTGTATGTTTTGATTGCTCTTTGAATTTTATCTTGTAAGCTTGTTGTTTAGTACTAATTCAGTCCTTAGATAATGACCAAACTTAAGTAGAGGGAAAATTTTGAATATCTAATTTAAATATTGTAACAAAATTAACAATATTATTTAATATTTTTTTTTTCATAAGCAAATAAAAGTAACATGAAAATACAATTAAATAATAAAAGCAACATGAACAAAATAATTTTTCTCATATTAAAACTTGTTATGTCAATACAAAATATGGATCTTATTAACATTAATCACCAACAAAACCACATTTATAATAAAAAGATACCAATAGAGAAAATATTCTTCTCTAAATGTGATTTTAGAGAAGAACCTCTATATTTAGATAATTTGATCAACCGTTGATTATTAAAAGATTTAATCATATGGCTTAACATTTTTAAGTTTTTACTGATAAAATTTCCACAATGTGTATACCTAATCAAGATATAAAACTTTAAAAAACTTTATTCTCTTTTGGATGTTGCATTTTATTTGATAGTATTTTTCTCAATTTTAAAATTTTAATTTTTTTTTCAATATATGTTTTATTTCTCAGGTAAAACTCAAAAAATAATTCTAGTATTACTTAATTAATGACAAAGTATATAGGGACTAGAATATAAAGATTAACATTTTAAGAACATGAAAAATTGATTGTAAATGTAAATTAAAAAGACAATAAAATTAAGCATATCTTATCTCCAATTTAGAAAGATTAGCAAAATATTAAATTAATTAAAAACAATGGTCTTAAGGCCAATAAACCTTTTAATTATTACCATTTTTTGACCACTCAAGTATTTTGACATAGTCAAAGTTACAAATAGTAGAAATTAAATTTGTAATTAACAAAATGTTCTAAAACTTAATCATAATAACAACATATATTTTTTTACTTGCAAATCAATTGTGCCAATTGCAATTTCATTGATGAAATATGGAAAAATTGTTCATTTATTAAGACTGATGATGTATTAGAATTATGTCTAAATGTTATACATCAGTACTATAAAATTGATAATGTTAGAAATGTAAAATTTAAAATTATAGGTTAGTTCATATTTAAAATTAATAACATATATTTTTTTTTCTCTTATTTCCTCGATAAGCAACATAACAGAAAAATGGTAGGTACCAGAAAAAAGCTTATAGGTATGTCATTAACGAATGAGCTTTACATTTGTATGAGAATACGTTGGGTATATTTTTTTTATTGTTGAATAATTATTCATTTCATTGATCTATTTTTTTTATAAAAATATATTATTTTATATGAATTTTTTTTCTCTTATAATATGTTCTCATTACAACGCATGGACACGATACTAATATTTATACGATGCATTTTACGTTTCAGCCATTTAATTTAAATTTTCTAGTTCCGCCTTATGATTATTTCTGTTAATATGTACTCAAACAATACTGATAACTTCTTTTAGAACTTATATGGCAATTTTCTGTAAATAGACCTTAATTTGTACCCCATGAAATTTCATTTTATCTACCAAAATTTGTATATATATAATCTTAAACTAGCCAGGTTTCTAACTAGCAAACATAACTATAGCAATGTAATCTGGTTCTCTCATCCCTATTTTGGATTATGATTATAATTTTCTATTTTTTTTGTATGATTATAATTTTGTTTCTTATTTTGGGTTGAATATCAATTTTTGTTTTGTTGAGTACCTTGTTATGAAAATAGAAATACACATAGTGTTACTCAATAATAATTTATTATGATTAAAAAATTATTCACTGTTAACATAAACAAATTAAGGAGGCAATTTTTTTGGTAGATGCTGCTACTTGCTGATGCATTATGATCAATATACACAAAATTTTACCAACCAAATTGACCCAAATTAATAATGACAAGGAAGAACCAACTGATTCAAATCTCCAATTAATTAACAACAAGATCTCATAATAATTGTTCCCCCTTTTTTTCTCCCTTAATCAAATATACAAAACACTGAAACCTCCATTAGCCAGATCTCATCTTGTTGAGTTGGTTAAGCGCCGGTTGGAGAATGTTGTACAAGACCCACGCAATCGCCGGCGCCACGACAAACAACAAAAGCAACCCTCTGCTATCACCCTCTGGTGCCGCCTGGGCAATCCTCAGAATCTCAGCAGCCTCTGCATTGGGCACCGACATAAGCCCGGCAGCGGTAAGCCCGGCACCAAGCCCGAGCCCAGCAATGAACCCTTTCTCGCTCCTCATTTTGTTCAACTGGTTCAAAGCCGGTTGAAGAATGTTGTACAAAACCCATGCAATTGCCGGCGCCACGACAATCAACAAAAGCAACCCTCTGTTATCACCCTCCGCTGCAATGTCGGCTAATTGTTGCGCAGCGAAAGCCGGGTGGGTGGTCGATAATTCCGCGAAGACGAGCCCGGCAATGGCTGTTGAGGTGAGCGGTTTTACGGGGAGATTCTTCGAGAGGTTTTGGAGGGAGAGGAGAGAGATGGGTTTGATCGGTAAAGCCGGTTTAACGGCCGGGTTGGTTGTCTTTGGTTTGAGCATTGCCATGATAGTAGTTGCTGCCATTTGTTAAGAAATGAGAAATTGATTTAGCAAATGAGACTTGTTTGGTTGGTTGGTTAGAACCTAGCAACTTGTGATATGGTTTTTGATTTGGATGTGGTGGTTCTAGAGAGGGAAAATGTGGTTTGAGCTGGTGGCCTTATCCAATTAAAAGTGTGCATTCCAATAGGAGTGTGTGATTTGAGATTGCAACCTTATCTGATGGATGTTTTAAGGGATGATATGGGCCTCATGTTCTCTGTCACTTTTCTCTGCTTGTTATCTCTATCTGAGAGTGGGGATTAGTTTTGGGAGAATTTGAATGATGATATTTTCTAGACTTCTCTACAATATTCTTAATTTTAAGGTACTAACAGAGAAGAAAGAAGGAGAAATATATTATTTTATTTTTATATCATTTGGCTGTTAATGTGAGCTAAATTTAAGAGTGGGACTTACATTTCAACCCGTTCAAAAAGTCTATATTTTTTATTTTACAAATTTAAATAGTCGATCCAAACGGTTAAATATACTTTTCATATGAAAATCTACTTACAAACTAAATTGTATATTTTTTTCAGAATTTACAATACATTTTTAGATAGTTTTTTTAAATAATGGTTTGGGGGTCAACCACCTAACACACTTTCAAACTCCTATGTATAATAGAAAAGATTTCTCCACTTTGTGAATTTTGAACTCACGATATTTTTTAGATAGTTAGAAAATCACTTCACCCAAAAAAAATTCTGAACCATCCAAAAATAGTTTCCTATCTATCTAAAAAAGAAAAAAAAATGTAAAATTTGGTCAACTTTTTATACAGAGATCATGTTTAAAAGTTCAGGTCAACTTTTTTTTTAACTTTCGCAGTTTGAGGGGAATAAAAAAACCCTTGTTTCTTGTACCGGTATGAATAACCAAGCAGTATAAAATCGGTATATATCTGTTCATCTGGTATGAGTTGGTAAATACATATATTAACCGATTGATACTTCATTGTTTGTATAATTCCAGAGATTGATTTGGGTCCTTTTCATTTAAGTTAAGAGCAAAATAAAGCCCAAATATCAAGTACATCATTGCAAAATACAGTAAATTATCCTAAAGAGTAAGTCTATGGTACTATGCATAGTACAGATTGATCCGTACTATGGATTAATATTTTTTTTTTAAATTCTAACAGTTGATCCGAACTGTTTAACATGATTTTCATATGAGAATATATTTGTGAGTTAAATTTTTTATTTTTTAGAACTTTTTTACTATTTTTTTAGATAGATAGAAAATCACTGTTTTTGGATGGTCCAGATCAGATCAAGTGACTTTCTACCTATCTTAAAATATAGTAAAAAAATTCGAAACAATATAAAATTTAATCTACGAGTACATATTCATGTAGAGATCACGTTGAACGGTTCAGATCGACCATTAAAATTTTTAAAATAAAAATATGGCTCCGTAGTATAGACTAATCCGTGCTATGCATAGTACCATAGACTCACTCATAACTAAATATATAAAAGCATATTCTATCAAAAGCACTTGCACTATGTAAGAGTAACAGTTACTGGTCCAAAAATCACAGGATTTGAATCTGTAAAAGAGAAGAACAAATCCTGTACCTAATATGCATTCTAGTTTCTACAAAAGCAACAATTTAAAGACAAAAAGGCAAAAAGTATGATACTAAAATTAATTAGATATCTTCATCTTCATCTCCTTTCGCATTTTTGTCATGGTACCTTGTGCTTCTTACACAACGAAAAACATTTAAAAAATGCTTTAATATGCATGAAGCATCTCATTTTCCTTTTTGTTTGTTGAATCTCAGAAACAGTATCTTCGTGTTGTCTTGAACAAACATTCGGGTTCTCGGGTTTCTTTGATGCTTCATTGGAGGTTAAAACGGTAAATTCTACTTTGTTTGTACTTAATTTAGGAACATTGGTTCTGATCTCAACATTACACCCAAGCACACTTTGGAGAGAGGTACGAATTGGTTCTAAGAATGCCTCAGATTTTGAGTCATTCAATTTGCATAATTCTATCTTAGCAATTGCATGACCTGCATTAGAATATTTTAGATATTTTGTTAATAGCAACTTCTTTTCATTTTTAGGAAGGAGTTGATTCACGCTCATACCTCTGTTTTTAAAATCCAAACAGTCAATACGAACAGTTCAATATGATCTTCACATTAGAATGTGCTTGGAGACAAAATTTTACATTTTTTAGAATTTTTTAATATAGGTAGAAAATTGCTGTTTTTCAAAGATTTTGGACCAACCAAAAACAGCTATTTTCTACCTATCTAAAAAAAATAGTTAAAAAGTTCCAAAAAATGTAAATTTGGTCTCCAAGTACGTTTTAAAATGGAGATCGTATTGAATGGCTCAGATCGACTAATTTGAACTTTAAAATCGAAAATACAAATGTGAAGTGAAGAAAGTGCTATTAAATATTGACAAACAACACAGTAAATCTCATCCATCAGATTTGCATGGTTTATAAAAATTCAAAAAGGAAGAGAACATTACCTTTGCAAAAGTATATTGAAGATAATTTCCCTTCCTTTAGCAATGTATCTTTGATTGAGTCAGATGTGCATTTTTCAAGAGCTCTTCTCCATATCACGGTTAGTATTTCGGGCTCTTGTAAATGATGCTCCAAATGATTCACATCCCCATCTTCTCCCAAAGAAGAGCTCTCGCAATCCTCTTCTAAGGCTCTGCTTATAAGCTTGTCATCTGTAAAATAATGGTTTGCCATTTGGGGTTTAAATAGAATTATAAACAATTAGGTTGGTTGCACACCTAATTGGGTCACTTTTCTTCGAGTTCTTATTGAGAATCTAATACAAATCCCGAGAAATATTTTGATTGTTTATAATTCTGGCTGGTATCTACTATATCTTGACTATAATGAGCAGCCTGGTACCGGCATATACCACATGTATCTGTCAAAAAACAGTTCCACATACTGTATACAATAGTTGCTCCCAAAAATACAGTCTGGATCCTCTGAACTAACTCAGAATCTGGGCCAATCCAGCTCGAGGTGGAATGCACGAGGGCTCATTAATATTCGTGCAAATGCATATCAGACGGTCCGGATCTAACCACAATATTTGAGTTACTTTAAGTGATATGAATTTTAAAATACAAAGGCCTATATAGTAGAGTAGAAAAAGGACCAAATAAAAGCTTATTTAGACCTGTTTTATGGGCTATTTTCTCTGGTGACTTGGAGACAAAAGTGTTTGATGGATAAACAGTGTCTCCAGTAGAATTGAACTGGAGAAGAGCAGCTGTGAGCCATGTAGATGGATTCTTTGCAGTTTTCAGTTGCTTCTCTGTTTCAGAAAGTATTTCCAATGCATTTCTCAGCCTTTCCATGCCAACCTCTGCAACTGTATAATCAAACAAATATTTAACATGTGCACATTTTCTTGGGTGAATTTATGACAGAAATTAGTATTTTTATAAATTAATATTAAATAATATAGGGTATTATAACGAGTCCGTTAGATACCATAGACGGAACCGTTAAAAAAATTATCTCCATTCTTTAGAGACGAACTTTTTTATTCAAATCCATTAAATTCATCACACACCACCAATGTAGCTCGACTTGGCCACATATGATCCATTGTTTGGAGCCAATTTTTTTTTACAGTTATGTCTATGCATCAAAATCTTGAGGCAATCATTCTAATACCCTACACTATTTTATATTAATTTCTATAAAGAAAAAATATTCTCAATTTATGAAGCTAAATTAGCAATTATTTAAATTTTGGCTGTATGCCTGTATGGTATTTTTACAAACATGTGTATTTTATTCCATGAAAAATTTATTTTTTTAACCTTACAAAAAGAAGTCAGTGATATGTTTGATGTTTGAAGTGTACATGATGCAGTGACCACTGACAGTGTAAGGACATGCCCTTTTGGTTTCCCAATAAAGCAAGACAGGGATCTTCTCTACAATTTTTTTATATTGTGATTTTGAGTTAGAAATGCTTAACTTTGATAGATCTTTTGCAAAATCATACCTCATATTTCACCATATTTGCAAGAACAATCTACTATTTTGGAATCACTTGACAGTTAACAAAAGCAAGCCAAACATAACTAAATTACCCAATTGTTCAATGCAAAAAAAATTCTTCCCAAGCCAGGTTATTGTTCAATTTGCATTCTATTGTTAATCAAAATTAAAAGACGAAAATAAATGAGAGACAAAGAAACATACTACTATGCCAATTGCTTTTTCGGGTGATTTCTGGAGATCCCTGCTGGCACTTGCCAGCTAAGATTTCCATGATGAGATTGGTGAGTTGCGAAGAGAGCTGTGTGGGGTCCACCTTTGAGCTCATGATCTCTCTGGCTCTTATCACCACACTCGCAGCATCAGATGAGAATGCCAGATCAAGTAGCTCGACCAGTTCATCTTCCGACACATCTCCAATCTGACAACAAATAAAATCTGTATTTGACTACTCGTTCAAAGCGTCTCAGATGAGAAAAATATATTTCAATTAGCATAGTACATGTCATCAGAATATTTCGGTTAGATCCAGACCGTCTGATCAGAATGCATGGGATTCCCTTTAATATTTGTGCGGATTCTGATCAGACAGTATGTATCTAAACAGAAATATAAATTCTTCATGGTACTGTATAATTTGTACATGCTGGTACATGCGACACCAAATTAGAACAACATAATTTGTACATGCTGGTACCATACCCAACTGGTACAGTTTCATAATGCTAGCATAGAAAATAACAAATTGTACAACTTATTTAATTGAGTATTGTATCTTACTAGTTCATATGCTTTTCTTCTAGTAATTCTCTTCCCGAGTAAACTGAGTTGATCAAGCACTGTAATTGCCTCCCGAATCGAACCGTCAGCTCTCCGTGCTAACAATTCGAGTGCGCCTTCTTCAAATTCAAACCCTTCTTTCATGCAAATAAATCTTAACCTACTAATTATACATGAACTCTCTGTCTTACCAAAGCGGCATGACTGGCACTTCGGTATGAACCCATCTGGTAATTTCTCCAAATTGGAAGTTACCATTATTAGTACCAAATACTGAGGTATAAATTCATGATTGGTACATAAACTGCTCCATGCTTCCTCTTCGAGATTGTGACAATCATCTATTATGAATACCTTGTATTGTAGTTTGAGTGGTACCACCGAGGCGCTTCTGAGAAGCGACACAATTTTTGCTTTCGAATTCAATTTTGCCGCTTCAAATTCTTTCACTTCTCGGCTCTTTCCCGATAAAACAAGCGTGCACTCGTGGCAAATACCACACGGCTTAGGCTTGTTCAAAGACCGACAATTCAAACCCGCTGCAAAAATTCTCGCAGCTGACGATTTACCGGTACCACCCGGTCCATGAAAAAGGTACATCGGCGCAATCATCCCATTTGAAATAGCACTTGTCAGAGATTGTACCGCCACACTCTGTCCCACCAATTCATCGAATGACCTCGGTTTGTATTTCTGATTCAAACTATTGAAGCTCAAATCAAATTCACTATCTAAACCCTGTGATTCTTCTCTTGTTTTTTCAATGTGTGCGTTCCAAGCGCAGCTGAAGCTGTGTCGACTGAGGCCATTTAAATCAGAATTTGTATGATTGCAAGAACCAAATTCTCGGCTCGATTTCTCGAGCAGAGAATTGAATTTTGCAAGAGAATTTGTGTCAGGATCTCTTAAAGACCTTGATCTCATTAAAGCCATTAAAGTTCGCGAAATCGGTATGTCAACTGAGTGCCTCCTTCCTTCCAGCATTTTTTTTTAAAATGCCTTTCTTTTCTTGCCTTTAAATTGGTATTGTTGTAGTTAACTCTGGAATGAACAAATGAAGTTGGATTAGAAAAATATATATATATACAAAAATAAGTAATAAATTGAAATAAACCAACTTTTACCGAATTGAGCATTATTGAAGCTATATTGCAAGAAATGTGCATGAAAAAGAGGAAAAAAAATGCTTTCTCAAAGCAAAGAAAAGAAAAGAAAAGAAGAAAGAAATGAAGCTTTTGAGACCCAGAAACCAAGGTATTATAACCTTTGACAAAAATGCAGAAACAAACAAGAACAAGAGCGAAGGAGAGAATCCAAGATATGACCATATGAACAAATGCCAGAAAACAAATTGGAAACTTACAAAGAAGACAAAGAAAAGCTTTTAAAAAAGCGCTCCAAGAAAACCCCACTTGTGTGACCATTGTTTCTCCATTTCCGATTTCAAAGGAGCATTGATGTGAGAGCAGAGCAGCAGCAAAACCAAAAAGAAGAGAAGCTTTTCAGGCCAAAGCACAAAGCACTAGTACTAGTGTCTATACTATAATGGCAATGCTGTAAATAGGGGTGAAAATTTTAACAGAGTAGTTTTGGCTTCCTACAGCGCACACGGACTATAGAGTTCAAAGTTTCAAACAGCTTTGCCCTTTGCATATGATTTGCGGTGCATTTAGCCAAAATTGCTCTGTTAAAATCTTTACCCGTTAATAGGGGTTTTGTAACGACAGGGGTAAAATGGTCATACAGATTGCTTGCATGGTGAAGTACTGATATCATATCAGCTTCCATGCATTAATTAACCACCTAAAAGATTCAAAAAAAAATATTCCTTCTTTAATGACATTCAAAAATATTTCCACAAAATAAAACTAAAAAAATAATTATTATTTTTGGATCGGATCTCTGAACAGTAAGTAAACCTGTAGAAATGGGGACGCATCACATTCTTTCTGATCCAAAATTCAAGAAGAAAATAAGGTAACATAATAAAATTACTAATACATCTGAATTAATATCGTCTCCAGTTTTTTTAAAACCGCTTTCTATGTTCACATAGAAACAGAGAGGACCTGGATTGTGAAAACGGAGATGTAGAGAGACACAGGTCGCTAGCCTGACTGGCGAGAATCCATATCCTCGACGGTACCGTAAAAGATTCCCTTTTACAATTAGCTATTTACGGTTGAGATTAACTCTCAACCGGTTTGGGGCAGTATTATTGGGCTTCGAGATTCGTGCCAAGTTAAAAAGAGCGGTCAAGATCAAGTAATTGTAAAAGATTCCCTATTACGGTACCGTCGGTGATATGAATTCTGACTGGCGACCCATAAGAGAGAGAATATGCGTGTACTGTGCTCTGTGCAGTAGTTGTACGCATAGGAAGAAGACAAAATAGAAACACGCCATTAAATTAAGCGAGGAGGCTTTAAAAACGGTGCCGGGAGTTATAACCAGATCCTCTGAGAAGTATTTCAAATTTTGTGTTTAGATCTGGACCGTGCGATCATAATGTGAGTACTGAGTTCCTTTCATAATCATTCTAAAGCTAATCGGACGGTTGGGATCTAAATATAAAATTTGAATTAACCCAGGTGATATGAATTCCTTTCGTTTATGTGGCAGTGCTGTAAATAGAGGGAAAATGAAGGGGTGAAAGAAAGGGAGTGAATGCGAAGATTGTATTGGCGGGAAGTTTCTCTTGTGATTCGCGCTGGAGAGATAATTATGTAATTTTGTTGAAATTTAAGGGTGCCGTGTGAAACTGAAAAGATTGTAGGATTACCACGCATTATCAGGATTGTCTGCAGTTGTAGACGGTACAGTGGTCGATTTTACATTTTGTGAGAGAGAGATCTTACCCGTTGGTCTGTTATTAAGGGCTGAGATCCGCTTGACTGAACTAACAAATAGCAGCGGATCACTTGTATGATAAGCGACGAATGATTTTTTATCTCAGTTAATTTTGAAGTCAACAAAAACAGTTTGTGTACTGGCGGCGTGCTGCTCAAAGTATAGCATCAAATGTCTAATAAATACAATCAAACTATACTTTGTTTTCAAATATTAAAATTATGTAAAAAATAAAATAATATTGCCAAACAATAAAATTTATTTTATAAAATTTTAATTATAAATTAGAATAAATAATGACATAATTTATATTGTTATGGTCGCATGTCATATCCTATGTTATATAAGACTAGTTCGCATGCATGTTCGTGCTATTTTATCTAAAAGTGATCACAGTACGTGAATATATACGATACGTATTTGACACGAGAACGGAGTAGGTCCGATGCTCATCGGACCTACTTTTAGGTTCAACGAGCATGATGACCGTCCGATCTAATTTAAGATTTGTGAGCACGAAAATTGAAACAGACACGCACAAAGTTTAAAGCGTTTCGCACGAAATCTTAAGAAAAATAAACAGTGATTAAACCCATCGAATCAGAGTAGGTCTGATGCCCATCGGACCTACTCTTAAGTGGTCTGACACACATGCCAAATCATATATAGTAGTGTATCTATTTACATTGTAATTTTTTTTCATTCCCAATAAAAATATATTTTTTATTTTCCAATCAAATTAACAAAAGTAAACAGTTGTAATAGGAAAAAAAAAACAGTTGAAGGTGGAGCAGGAGCAAGGTGGTGGCCTGGTGGGCCCTTCCAAGTCAGAGTTGGAGATGATCCATGTTTGGTTCTAAATGGGGAGCTGAGCTTTTATTTATATTGGCGTTATGTGTTGTACCTTACTACCTTGTACCTATTTTTTTTTACTTGATGGAGGTATGGAGCCCCTCACATGTGGCCACAAAAACTGTAACCAGACATGTTTCATCTGATTGTTTAATTAGAGTATAAAATAATGGAATAATAAATTTTTACTTAAAATTGTCTCAGTACACTTTATCTTTGTTTGACTGAATAAGTAAAAAAAAATAGTAATCTTATATTCACTATTACTGTAGATTTTTTACTTGTTACTGTACTCAATCAATCAGCTCCTAACACAAATTACAAATAATTTTATCCTTCACCAAAACTTCTACTAATTTATTTTATTGTTATGCAAAGCAGAAATGAAGTTTTGTTTTAAATGATTCACAATTTTTATATATAACTAGATTTAGTTGATAATTATGTACAAATTGAAAATTACACAAAGAAATAGTATAAAAAAAAAACAGCACCTGATGTAACGCTAGAAAGGCCACAGAAGATCTGTTCCACAGCTGGAGCCAGTAATTACTAAAAGCGCGCTAGAAGCATGCAGTGGCAATATATAGTGTAGACATGTTCCATAGGAGAACTTTTTTCTTTACAATTTGGGTCCCAGTGCTCATAGTAGGTGATATTAACAACAGGTTCAGTCAAACTGTGTTGTAGCTACGGATTGATTGACGGAGATAGAAGGGATGTTTGGCCTTTTATGATAAGACAAGAAAACGACTGAGTTAATTAATATATAATAAATTAAATTAAATGATTCGAAAGAAATGAATAAAGAATGTGATGCGACATTTGACAGACGTGAAGTAATAAATTTAGTTCGTCTTGGGAAGTCGCTAAAGCCTATTATGTTAGTGTTTACCGTTTTCAATTCAATGTCATTTAATTGGAGACGATTTATTCAAATTTTTTATTATTTAACAATTTCAAGTACTAAATATAGCCCCGATAGACGTCTGTCTGTCTGCCGAATTTTTTAGTTAATACAGCAAAAAAAAATTAAAATTAAATGATTACCGTCTTTTCTAGCATATTTTAAATTCTACACCTACGCGGATCCAGTTCGTGCATCAAAATAAATTGGTGCGCGGACTGAATTAGCACACTGCTCTAACTGAGTTAACGCACTAAAATTAGTGCTTAAACGGAGTGAAACACACAGAAATACAGTAAAAATTTCAAAATAGTTGGTGCTCTAACCCAGTTAGAACACCAGTTGGTGCGCTATGCAATTATCATGTCATCACAGAAATGCTAAAAAAAAAAGTTTCGCAAATAGCATAGTTATAACGAAAACTATCTACATAGCTCTTTTTGTTTCAAAAATTATATTTTATATTTCTACTAATTATCAACATTATTTAAAGTCCCGCTGAGTAATAAGTAACACAAAATTAATTAAGGAATTAAAATATTTATATTGAACTAGTACAAAGTCCAAATTGCTATTCAAAATATCTCTAATAATATCATATACTATTTATCTTTTTCCAGTCAAAATAACGTAAATATCATGGCATAAACTATCTATCTTTTTTGTTCAAAATAATTTACGCATCATGGCATAAACAATCTATTTTTTATATTAAAAGCAAAAGCAATTTGGACCTTGAAATTTTTTTATCTTTAAAATAAATTTTCAGTTTGAGTCTTTATATGAAAACCTATGTAGTATAGCGTACATGCATTATTTGTGCTACACACTATGTGCTATAGCGGATCGCTATTACCGCTATAGTGGTCATGGTTGAAATAACACACTTTTATCTCATAATTTAGCGTTTAAGGTCCTAAAACGTTATTCCGGTGCTATAACGCGCTATTTAGAATACTGATCTTTAACATTGAAGTCAACTTTTGGTTGTTTCTGCTATATTCAAGCATCTGGATTCCAATTTTTTTCTTTTTTTTTCCTATTAAAATATTATTAGTATTCAATTCAACCAGCGCCAATGTAATACTTTGATATTAAAATTAAAAAAGTCGATAATTAATGCAATTTTACTTAATTATCTAGCGGAAATGTTGTATTTGAAATTTCTTGAAAAAACATGTTATTTTCTTTAATTTGTTATCTTTTAATGTTCTTAATAAAATTTTCGGTTGTAGCTTGTAGGTAGGGAATTGCAAACTTGTCTGTGTCATATTTCGACGAGCTGTGTCATGCTAATACATCAAAAATCTAAACATGTTGTGTTGTATCGTATCGCAACGTGCGGCTATCGATCACAACACAGATATCGACATGACATGTCTTGGTAAGGTGTGTTTAGACGTGTCGGTGCTAGTGTTTAGACGTGTCATGTTATATTTTTTTTTTAAATCTTACTTAAAAGTTAATTATAAATATGTAATAATGTATAAAAAAAAACTATGGAAAAATATCTAGAAAATATGTAAAAATAAAATAAAATAATCTTATATGCAAATTTCATTCTTCTTTTTCTCAATTTTTTTATACACGGGTTTTTTCTTTTCTTTTATTCTGTTTTGATATAATTCGGAAATATATTATGCATGTAAATAACATTTCTATTGATCTTGAGCAAACTGAAAGTTTAATATAATGACTAGGAGAAAACTGGAAGTTTTGGAATTTTTCATTGTGACATAAACTTCTATTGATCTTTTTGGATTTTTCATTGCACAATCAGGAGCTGATCCATGTGCCGCCTATCAATGGTGCTTTTTAGTATAAATCCGAACATTTAAAGAGCAACCAACATACTTGCCATTTACGAAGAGAAGGGATGAAAAAATACCCGTCAAAATGGATGTCAAAAGAGAGCTAGTCGTGATGAAAATCTGTACGTAGCATCATATTAATGAGTTCTTCACTTGAGAACCATCGCTCTAGATCGGAGAGAAGGAGAAAGTTTTGGTGAAAGGGAAAAAGAATAAATCAGACCGGTTGGGTTCAGGTTCAAAATTGGACATTTCTGTGGGTTTCTGGTTTGGATCAGATTTTACTACTACCAGCATGTATTGTATTTGATTATAAAAACCTCAACATCTACAACTTACACTTTGGGTTATTTAGCACAATCTATCTACATGCTGGTAACTTGAGACCCATATCCATTCACATAATCTACAGAAAAAGGAAAACACCAAAATTTGGAAATTGCTCTGAAAGTCCAATAAACTGCATTTCATAAACATAAGGCCTCCGGTCTTCCAACTGCTCTCATCCTGAGACCCTCTAAGATATGAGTCCGGATCCCCTAAAGTAACCCAATTTTTGAGTTTCAACGTGTACGGTGCCTATTCGGCGGTAGCGCAGGGGGCCAGTATTATTTGTGGGGTCCAGAATCTTTAAGATTCGTGTTAGAGCATCTTGGACGGTTTGGATCAAAACTCAAAAATTGGGTTAATGCACTGGATCTGAATTTCTAAGATATCCAGTAGCCTAAAAGATCTGGTACCGATCTGGTACTTGTTTCAGTTACCATCTCTAATATGCACTTCAATCTTTTCAGAACATTAATATCAATTGTATACCTTCTATTTAGCCATATCTATCTAAAACTTGAACTTGTTATATTGGGACAGTATAATATATGATGAATTTCAATCTCCCATCCAGATCCAATGTGGATAAAAAACTCCCATTGAACTATTCATGATTCTCTTGTTTAATATATAAATTTTCTTATCGGAATATTGAATCATTTTATTATATTTCGGATAATACTCGTTCATTTTACTAAGATTTTGGTAACCTATCTTTAGAGGCTTCAGATTTTAGCCACCAAATTATATAGAACTTGAATTTTACAACCACGAGCTATTTTATGTTCACATTATGCACAGAGGAAGAACAGCCTGCCGTACATATATTCACAAAATATTCATGGTTGGCATCCAAATAATTATTTATACAAACAATAACATGATAGCACTTACTGCCACATATAAATTCACAAATCAAAGCCGGTCATATAACATATCAAGGTCATAATTTAGATATATACAATGGAAATAAATACCAACATGGTAAATGATTACAAGATATCAAATTTCACCATATTAGAATATTAGCTGGAATCAAAATAAATCCTAACATAATAACTCTTTAAGTTAGAATAAAATTAACCCAAGTGGCAGCAGTAATAACCTATATATATATATATATGCCATCTCATAGCATAATATGCAAAAACACACCTCAAACTGGCCTTGAATCTCAAGTACCTGAAACCAACATAAGTGAAAACAAGTAGGTAATTTGTAATACTAAAATTACTTCGAAAAAACATTGATCACCAAAGAGTTAAGAAGGCAGTCAAATTTGAACAACTAAACGAAATATCTAATTAATTAAACATAAAGCTAATTAATACTCAATTAAACTTACTTGACTCTTTATGCATGCATAATTGATATCGGAGAGCTATACCAAACTAGGCACAAACCAAGAGCCCACTTTATCAAAAGGGCAAGGCAGCACCTCAGTTGTATCATCTCCTATGTCGTATCTACAAAGATATTGCTCATCTGTCAGGAAGTAAATACAATTCCCTTGAATCTAGCAAAGTTACTGGCACGGAACGATAACCCACGATAATATTGCAGAAACAACATTTCGTCACCGATATCAGTGATTTTCACCCAACAAGGTTTTGCTTTTCCATCACCGAAATAAAGACAGTATATATCAAAGTGGCACTGCTCACCCTCAAAATATTGGAACAACCTCAGGATCTTTCCTCTTGACTCAACCATAACTGTGCAACCTTTTAGAAGAGGGTTTGTGTCCTTTGGTGGTGCAACTTGATAAGCCAATTTTTTGGTGGCAATATCAATAACATTTGTAATTTCAGTTTCTCTGTCGTGGCTAAAGTATTGTCCCCTATAAATGCATTAGCATTGTTGCCGACCCCTTCTACATAGACCCAATCGTCAGCACCAGGTCGCCAAAAAGCCATCATCTTGTGTGGGGAACTCCATTCGATATTATCATGTACAAAATAATTTTCAATTAAAGGCGGTGATATAACCACAATATCACCGCCTTTAATTGGATCTGGACCAATATAGTCGGGGAACCCAAAGACATTAACCCTAGGGGCATAAATCTGATCATTAGTAAGAGGATTAAGGAGATACATCTGGAAACTATTTGTATGAGTGGCAAGTAAGTAGCGGCATGCGGGCCCTCGAGCCAGGCACGGCGGGAACCTGGACAGGTGACAATATGAACTTTACCGGACGAGAGGCAAGTAGAAGCGTATAATGGCATTTTCATGATGTTTTTCAGGGTCTTCACGGAGCTCGAGAAGCCAAGGGAGTTGTGGGGGATGATCGTTGACTGGGGTGATAACTGCCAACTCTTGCACACAGCACGGAAGCGTATGAAATCAGAGGATATCAGGGAGCTTTTTGTAGAAGAGATGGAGAACATCTTCTGGAAGTTCTGACCAGTTTCTCTCTATGCGGACGCCATCAGTACAGCTTCGCTCTCCCGTGGTGACAGTGGTTGTCTTTCGCTTGGGCATCTGATTTTTAAAGGAAACAAGTGTAGTTAATACTAACTTTAAGAAGGCCTTAAGTTTGATATTCATACTTAATTAAGCAGGATAGTGCCATAAAAAACATAAAATCTTCTTTTACCTTCCCTTTCTAATTATAAGATAGGAAAAATTTGTAGTCATTTATACTTTAATCAACCACATATACTAACCACTCACAAAAATGCAGTGAATCCCCAATTTATAACCCTAAACATGCATGTCATACTGAAAACCCGGGAACACCACCTACTAAGGCATGATTGCAATACTGACCTTAACCTAAATTAAACAAAAAACGATTATTGAATGTTCAACACAAAGATAATAGTTCATACATGCGAAAATTCAACAAAAAGGGCATCCAACAAAGCAAAATCATAAAGATAAAGGTTCTTAGCACACTAAAGCAGGAAGTTCAGCAAGGAAGTGAACATACCACATTTGATAAAGGGACTAATACCACAATTATAACCAATTCTATCCCTGTTCAACCAAATTAAACACCCAAACAAAAAAAGGGTTCTCAGCAACTAAAGAACAGCACTTAACACATTTAAAACACTGGTTCTTCCCCTATTCTCCCAATTAAAAGCCCAAACAGTGTAGAGGGTCTCAGCAACTCACACCGGTTCTTAACCTATCACACAAAGTTCATGCATTATTCAACTCAAGCACATTTCAGCACAGCACAAATTCAGAACATCATATAACACAATAACACCACATTAGTTCAGATCAGCAATTAAGCAAAGGCACACAAATATTAAAAATTATAACATTTGGTAAATATTACCAAATTAATTTGATTCTACCATCCTCAACAAATATCAGATGTAACCAAAAACCACA
>JAJGRW010000401.1:0-245400 GCA_025461045.1 Carex parvula | reverse complement strand
TACTACTTGCTCATTTAGCATGTCATTATTATACCATTACTTCTCTGCGCTATATAGGTTCCTTGATAATGATTCAAATAGCTAAGCATCAAACTATCACTAATTACTTAGGGTACGTTTGGATCGTGTAAGGATTAGTGTAAGAATAGCGGATTTTGAGTTAGTGGTTGAGAATAGTGCTAACCCGAGTGGTTTGAGAATAGCGCTAATTTTGGACTATTCGGGTTAGTAAAAATATCGTTTGGATTGTATATTTGAAATAACGATGGAGGAAATGAAAAACTAATAATTAAACTAATCTACTATTTAAAAATTATATTACATTTAATATTTAAACTAATATTATATTACATTTAAACTAATATTTTATTTAATACTAATCTAATCTAATCTAATATTTATATTTATTTAATACTAATCTAATATTTATTTAATACTATTCTAATATTTAAACTAATATTAATATTACATTTAACATTTAAACTAATATTATATTACATTTATTATTTAAAATAATATTTTATTTAATACTAATCTAATCTAATATTATATTTAATACTAATCAAATATTTTATTTAATACTAATTTAATATTTAAACTAACTCTAATTGAAAGGAATCAAATATTTTATTAATATCACTAACCCCACTAGCTCTATTCTTGCTAACCCACCATTTCTATGGGTTAGTAGAATAGAGCTATTCTTGAGCTAACCCAATTTGCTAATTTGTGTTTGGATTATCTAGGTTTGAGAATAGTGGAGCTAACCCAATGTTAGCTCTATTCTTGAGTGATCCAAACGCACCCTTATTATCTTCTAAGCAACGGAATAACACCATATACAATTTATATGCTTGAGATGATTTGCAATATGAAGTCATAACTTGCTAAGAATAATTGTCCCCAGTTCCTTCCCTTGAAAATATTTTAGTTGAACTAAAGAGTGAGATGTTTATGCTAATTAATAAATATAAGTATTTTGATGCATTAATTTAATTAATTTTTCTAGTGTGCAGGAACATGAAGAATTCAGATGCAAGTTGACACTTTGGTTTCAAATGGTATGCAAGAATCCTGCTGACCTTGTTTTGTGCAGCAGGCTTTTAATTGATTATAAGATGACAAATATGCTGAAATGTTTCAGGAGGTGATATGTCCATATGCATTAGTGTGCTTATTAATTGCCTTTAAAAAATATTGATTTTTGTCAACTGGATCTTGACCCAATCCCAACTCATAGCAGGACTAAAATATGATTGCATTCTTTTATTATATTATAGATAAATGTAAGTAACAATTTTAACTCTCTCAAATTTGAAGTAACAAATATATTTATGATGATATTAGGTGTTGTGACTTGTAACAAGAATCTTTTATTACAAGTATTTGATCAGCATCTTTCTCCCTTTGAAATAAGCATGTTTTACACTCATAAGAATCAGTAAATATATCACCTTTTAAAGAAAATTAATTTGATCAATATCTAAAAGCAACATCATGTGAAATAGGCAAGGATTATGGTGAAATTTCAGGCACAAGTTGATTTTTTTTTACTTGAAATGAGATGGGCAGCAAGAATCTAGCTGAAAAGGATTACACAACTTGCTTCGTGGCTAGTTCTACCACTTGCAAAGGTGATTTGAATATATTTTATGACGATAACTTGTCACATAGTTATTAAATTCATTCATTGAACTTTTCTGAATTTTTTTAGGCTTTAAAACATAGTGTAATCATGCATAAAGCTAACGAGATGTAATTTTTCTGGATTTTTGCAACATCAGAAAATATATTTAATATTCTAGAACACTTATATAAAATAACTTGTACACAAAATATTAATTTTTGACAGAAAAACTTTGAAATTGACTTATCACTGTAGATATGGTCCTACATCCGCGGAATAGTAACCTTTATAATTACTTGTGCAGGACCTACTAGAGAAAAACCAAATTTTAGTCATAATGCTTCATCAGAAAAATACAATTCTAAAGTTAAAATATGTTATTGGATGTAGCTTGTAGGTTGATTATTCATAATTAGATTTCTTATCATAATTTGATAGAATAACGCATAGCATGCTAAAACTAGTACTTTGTTATATTGAAAATTTGTCCAAGCCAGAACAAGGCACTTCTCAATTCAAAGCTAAATTAGCCACTTAAAATAACTAGTCCATATCATAGTCATAGATTTTATCTTAATTTTGCGAGATTAGCCACTTAAAATAACTAGTCAAAGCTAAATTAGCCACTTAAATAACTAGTCCATATCATAGTCATAGATTTTATCTTAATTTTGCGAGATTATATATATTTGAGAAATATATTTCCCTCATCATATTTTCGATTTTATTTTAATTTTATGAGATTATATTAATAGAATTATTTCAAAACCGTGGATAAATAAATGACTAATGTCTCAATAAGCTAATGAAAATAAGTTATCCCATGGATAGAATAGTGATGGTAATAATTATCATTACCGTGAATAGAATTGTATTTGAAACATATTTCATAGTATTTTCATGCTGAATAATGTTCGACATGCAGTGCACACATTCAACTTGACAATAAATAATACTAACTGAAAAATTCAATTGCAAAGCATACCTTTTTTTTGCAGACGCATGGAAATTACATTCTTGATTCATTAGTGACTTCATAACTCGAATTTGGTGCAAGCATATATTTCGTTTTCAAGATTACACAATTTAGGTTGTCTACATATACCATGTTTTCAACTACCTATTTTTATTACATAATTTTAATAAATTCGTTGATTGTTCTCTAATATCTCATATCTCATAGCAAATTAAAAAAATATATAAAAAAAATATAGTTATAAGAGATGTATTTATCATTTTGTCTTTTAAATATAAAGATAGACTATATGCTAATGTCTTTTTGATTTTTTTTTCTTATATATATAAATTCAAAGCTGAAGCAGTTTCATAATTGGACATACTAATCAAATTAAGAAAACAAGTATCAAATGCATGATAGATCATACAAAACTTTCTTCCTTTCATCACTCTCACGTTTCTTTGTGTGTGAGCATATGTATGTATGAATGTATATGTACGTGTGTTTACATGCATAACTCTTCTAAGTGCCATTTTTTTTTAATATGGTTGAGATCATAAAAAAAATTAACACTAAAGATATTCGAACCTCAAATTATCTAAAAAAAATATTACAAAAAAGTAATTTTCTAATTTGAATTTAAAAGTTTTCAGGCATTCAATATATATGTAGTTAACATTTCTATTTCCTCATGCGATATATAGATACGGTGCCATGCATTAATTTAGGATAAGATGAGCAAATAGTATTAGAATCAATTTTAATATTGTTATCAACACTCAAATAGTGATAATAATATATACTAATATTATTTTATTTTTTTACTGAAATATTAGTTAATATGGAAAATATATTATTTGGGAAATATTTTTTTGAAGAATACTTCTTCTTAAGTAGAGGAAGCATATAATATTACAAAGAATTGAAATAGAATAAAAGAAAAGTTATTCTAAAATATCTCTCCATCTTTTATTTCTTTTTCTTTTGCTTAGATAAAATGATAATCAAGCATTCCAATTTTAAAATATCTTTTACGTCGAGTGAGTCTATGGTACTATGCATAGCACAGATTGGTCCGTACTATGGATCAATATTTTCTTTTTTAAAATTCTAACGGTCGATCCGAACGGTTCAACATGATTTTCATATGAGAATATACTTGTGGTCTATATTTTTTATTTTTTTGAATTCTTTTACTATATTTTTAAATAGATAGAAAATCACTATTTTTGGATGGTCCTGAATTTTCAAATCAAGTGATTTTCTACCTATCTTAAAATATAGTAAAAAAATTCTAAAAAATATATAATTTAGTCTGCAAGTACATATTCATATGGAGATCACGTTGAACGATTCAGATCGACTGTTAGAATTTTGAAAACTAAAATATTGATCCGTAGTACGGACCAATCCGTGCTATGCATAGTACCATAGACTCATTCTTTTACGTCATCTTATTCTGAAAGATAATACAAGTATCAAATGCAGCTTAATACATTAATTATTTTTTGAACTATACTCTATTACCAAAGTTTGTCAAGGATCCAGAAAAATAAAATTGTCTCACAAGAGTTGCCAGTGTCAAATATCTTGTACGGCACGTTGGTACCAGTACCAAGGGCTTTTCAAAGCTACAAGAAACGAATTCAGATCCTCTCCGGTACCGTAATTGGGAATCTTTTAGAATTACTGGATCTCAACCGTTCTTTTTAACTTGGCACTAATCTCAAAGCCCAATAATACTGCCCCCTGTACTAGCCCGAATCTCAAAGCGGCTGGGAGTTAATCTCAAACTGTAAAGTGAAGGGAATCTTTTACAATATTGGAGAGGATACTTCTCCATAAAAAACTGAGTTGACTGAGTTTAGTTTACTGATAAATTCACAACTAGCACGAGTTGTTTAATACTGGTATATTCTTTGAAGATCTGAATCATGAATTTTTTTAACATTTTATGGAGTTACATTATTACTATATATACTGGTCCATGATTTGTAAGCTATAATTTAATTCAAAAATCTGTCTAAAGATCTACAATATTGACACATAGCTTTGATTTTAGCACAATTCCTTTTGCCATGACAGCAGAAATGCAGGATTTTCTTCTAAGTTTGAGAAATTTACTGATTAATTATTACAATAAAGTAAGAAATTACTATGTTTCATATATGTATTCTTTTATATTTAAACTAATAATGGCATGGTATAGAATGTCCTTCTCAGATTAAATAAAATATTACTGGTAAAGTAAAGTAACAGCTGTTAGGCTAGAAACTGATATGTTTATATCAGAATATATACTAGTATATATTAAGCTGATACTGGTATGGTACCGTTAATGGCATGCTCAATTTACTGATTATTACAATAAAGTAAGAAAATTTACTGATATTAGTTTGGGAAATTTACTGATTATTACAATAAAGTAAGAAATTTCTATGTTTCATATATGTATTCTTGTATATTTAAACTAATAATAGCATGGTATAGAATGTCCTTCTCAGATTAAATAAAATATTACTGGTAAAGTAAAGTAACAGCTGATAGGCGAGAAACTGATATGTTTATATCAGAATATACTAGTATATATTAAGCTGATACTGGTACGGTACCGTTAGTGGCATGCTCAATTTCTGATATAGTATGCCTATTCGCTATGTGAATAGCCATATAAATTAATTTTAGCCTATTTACAATATATATAAAACTAACAATCTCACCTCTGAAGTAATTAATTTATGAAATAACCATATAAATCACACTATTCAGGAATCCACCAGATGCACTGTCTCACTGATATTCACAAACCACCATCTGAACTCTGAAGGGTTAATTACTATTTTTATCTAAAACAATAAAACAATGTCCATATATAAAGGATTGCTTAGGAGACAAACAAAACTTTCTTGAATTAGGTAATATAACTATTAAACAGTTCTCAACATCTCAAAATCAGAAAGCCAGAAAGAATGTTGTATTATATGTTAAGAATAATATATAAATAAGTAGCATTACATTGGTGTTAGGATTTAATTATCAAGTTGCAAAGATCTTATTAACTGGTGGAGGCAATACCCTCGTTTCGCTCTCCAATATCAATTTTTTTAATTAAATATAATTAACTGCATTATTCTTCTCATGTTTCAATAATAATGGTGTAAATTAAAGGAACAAATTACAAAGCACTTCTTTGCAATTGGTGATTACAATAGATGATCATACAATATCCTATTCTAACCAACTTCTTTATATAGGGTAAAATTATTAACAGAGTAGTTTTTACTTCAGCGCTCTTCTGATTCTACCATCCGTGCACTGCGTGAAGCCAAAACTGCTCTGTTAAAATCTTTACCCCTTATATAGGCCTTGCACAGGCAGTGTATCGCTTCTCATCATAACCAAATTACACAAAGCTCTCTAATCATGGCTGATAATTTTCTTGCGTACCGGTCAGATCCACCGGTTGTACCAGTTTGGTTAAACAAGGGTGACAATGCATGGCAGTTGACCTGTGCCACGCTTGTCGGGCTCCAGTCCATGTCGGCCTTAGTTGTTCTTTACGGAAGTATTGTAAAAAAAAAATGGGCCGTAAATTCAGCCTTCATGGCATTATACGCCTTCGCCTCCTCCCTCATAGTTTGGGTGCTTCTTGCTTATAACATGGCATTTGGCGAACAGCTACTCCCATTTTGGGGCAAAGCCAGGCCAGCGCTCGGGCAGGCGTACCTTATTAAACGGGCACGCATGCCTGCCTCAACCCATTATTACCACAATGGCACGGTTGAAACACCCATGAACGAACCGTTCTACCCGCAAGCTACACTCGTGATTTTTGAGTTTATGTATGCTGCAATTACTTTGATATTGCTCGCCGGGTCGGTGCTCGGGAGGATGAATATCAAGGCATGGATGGTCTTTTCACCGCTTTGGTTGCTCCTTTCGTACACGGTCGGAGCGTTCAGTTTATGGGGCGGAGGATTCCTTTACCAGTGGGGAGTAATAGATTACTCAGGTGGTTATGTCATCCATCTCTCCTCAGGTGTTGCAGGATTCACTGCTGCCTACTGGGTAACTAATTTAGAAAATCATTCTGTTTTAATTAACTTGCTTAAAGAGTGAGGCTATGGTATTATGCATAACACTGATTGATCCATACTATGCATCAATATTTTCGCTTTCAAAGTCCAAACAGTCGATCTGAACCATATCAAAATATATTGGTATATCAAATTTTACATTTTTTTCAGATTGATTGTTTAAATTTTGAAAATGGAGATATTAATTAATAATACGGACAAATATGCACCATGCATAGTACCGTAGCCTCACTTCTTGCTTAAATACCATGCAGTTCATAAAGAAATAATAAATGAATTAATAACTTGCTGTGCAATTGGTAGGTTGGTCCAAGGCTGAAATGTGACAGGGATAGGTTTTCTCCAAACAACATTTTGCTCATGATCACTGGTGCCGGGCTCCTATGGTTGGGTTGGTCTGGATTCAATGGTGGTGCACCATACGCAGCCAACATAACTGCTTCTGTTGCGGTGCTTAACACGCATATATGCACCGCAACCAGTCTCCTCACATGGACTTGCCTCGATGTTATTTTCTTCGGAAAGCCGTCAGTCATCGGGGCCGTCCAAGGCATGATGACCGGCCTCGTTTGCATTACTCCTGGAGCAGGTTCATAAGCATTCTTCTTCAAATTTCAATCATTCATACAAATGTAAAGATATTATCTAACATGTTTGGGTTACAGGTCTAGTTCACGCATGGGCGGCGATACTCATGGGTCTATTTTCCGGTAGCGTACCGTGGTTTACCATGATGATCCTCCACAAAAAGTGGTCACTTCTTCAAAAAGTCGACGACACGCTCGCAGTTTTTCACACGCACGCGGTTGCAGGATTGCTGGGTGGAGTTCTGACAGGTTTCCTAGCTCTCCCCGAGCTCTCGAGCTTCGATCTCCCGATTTCAGGCGAGAAGGGCGTGTTTTATGGCGGTGGCTTAGTTCAAATCTTCAAGCAACTTATAGGAGCTCTCTTTGTTATCATATGGAATATAATGGCTACCACCGCCATTCTTCTTTCGATCGGTTGGTTTATTCCGTTGCGAATGCCGGACAATGAGCTTATGATTGGTGATGATGCAGCGCATGGAGAGGAGGCGTATGCATTGTGGGGTGATGGTGAGAAGTTCGATGCAACCCGGCATGAGACCATAGTGCACAATGGCGCGGCCTCGGTGGATGTCACGGTGCAACAGCAACTGAGTAACCTCGGCGCGCGCGGCGTCACCATACAGCTGTAATTTCTGTTTGTAATTCTGTATTTGTAGAAGAAAAATAAAAGGTTCATATTTTGTAGTGAAATTTCTTATATATATTTGATATCAGTGATTTGATCGATGGTGGTCATCAGATTATGAGACAAACTAATATATATTTGAGAGATAATTTAATGGTAGTCTTTATTATAACAATAGTTAATTATAACATGGTAAGTACATTGAAGGAGATCAAATGAAAATGAAAACTATATATATACCAAGAATCCAAAATGTAACAATATATAATACACTATCTCATTTACTCTAATAATTGTTAATTAGGTAATAACTCAGCCACAATTAATTATATTAGACAACTTGTATAAGAATTGTTATAAAATTCAGATTACAGTTGAACATGATTAACATATATATAAATACACACACACACACACACACACACACACTCCATTATTAAGCACGTTGATGTCCTGATCCACCAACGGCTACGATAAAAATTTCTGATTTAATATCAGCCCTCCAATCACATAATCTGTCATCTTTTGATTAAATGCATCTCTTTTATATGTAGAAGTTTATATTTAGTTAAAAGAAGACTCGCCACACATACAGCCACATTATATGTTACAATTAAATTTAAAACAATTCAATTTTTTTGACATTTATCTACAAAAAATATATTTTCTTATTTCCCCTACACTCAATTATTCAAACAATAGAAATGTGATTCTTTATTCTCCTTGTTCAATTAAGCATAATGTAAATCAATATTTTTTCCCATAAATGGACCAATGAAATAATGAATAGAAAGTTAATAAATCACTAGAATCGTCCAAACAGTACGATATTGATTTCCATATTGTTCTTTTTCCCTTAAATGGATCAATATTGCTTCTATATACACATTTTCAATTTTGTTTCTAAACAAATCACTAGAATCGTTCAAACAATAAGCAGAGGGGAGCCGCCTTTCTAAGGGAAGGGTTTGGAGCTGTAGCGAAAGGGGAGCATAAACCCTTTTCCTTTTTGTTCACTGGGGTTTTTGTTGGACTTGGGGACAAGATATTTTTCCCTAATCTTTCGTTAACCTTAACCCATTTTCTCTGCACTTTTACCCATAAATATATGAGAACAAATAATTTTAATAGCTTCTAATTTTGGATTCTTCTCCTCCTCCGCCGTGCTACCCGACAGCGTCAACCGGAGCTCCGACGCCTTCTCTCATAACTCAACTTCATTCTCAATTTTTCAAAGTGATTTTTTAAACAAATTTTGCATCTTTTTCTGTGATTAATGGTGGTTTATAATGAAAAACCGCAAAGGGTTCATTATGGAATTGTGAATAAGTTTGCATCTTTTGCTTCGTTGGGACTTTTGGTGTTTGGTTTCTTTTTTGGTCAGATGGCTTCAGAATATCGACCTCTTTCAGTTAAATATAAAGGTTTCTGCTAATTTGCATTTATATGATTAGGTACATCTCGAGTTTCGTTGGATAGAGGGGAAATTTTTTCGTTTATAACTCAGTTTGAAGTCCTGTTATTTTTATAAACAATTGGTACAAGCAGGTATTGAATAAGGTATGAACCATATTAATTTAACATTTCTAATTTTATTATATTTTTCAATTGGAACAATTATAATCTACTTTTCATTTTTTTTCATTTCCAGAAATGTTGGACAACATCGAAGAGGATCACACTGTCAATGATACTTCAAGACTTTTTTTAATGTTATATTTGATCCATTTTTTTCATTTGTTGTTGTTTCTTTTACTATTATTTATTATTTATCTCTTTGTTTTTTTTCATTTGTGTTTTTTTTATTTTCATTTATATATTTTTTCTTAATTATGGGTGAGATGTCAATAAAAAAATCTCTTCATATTTTTCTTATAATGTCCCGTTGCAACGCACGGGCATGATACTAGTGTGTGTGTATATATATATATGAGGAGGGTTCAAATGCACCATTATTTTTGTGCTCCAATATGCTCCACATCCTTTATCTCCACTTTTAAAGTCCGAACAGTCGATTTGAACCGCTCAACATGATCTTCATAATAAAATATGCTTGGATACCAAATTTTATATTTTTTAGAATTATTTTACTATTTTTTTAGATAGGTACAAAATCACTTTTTTAAGGAGATTCTGGACCATCCGATAAAGTGATATTATACCTATCTAAAAAAATAGTAAAAAAATTCTAAAAAAAATATAAAATTTGGTCTCCAAACATATTTTATAATGAAGATCATGTTGAACGGTTCAGATCGACTGTTCGGACTTTGAAAATAGAGATAAATAATGTGGAGCATATTGGAGCACAAAAATTATGGTGCATTTGAACCCTCCTCTCTCTCTCTCTCTAATATATATATATATATATATATGAGTAAGGCTACGGTGCTTTGCAAAGTAAACCATCCCGTTTACTTCGGGCTACTTTTTGGATTTTGAAAATCCAAACAACCGATCCGAACCGTTCAACATGTTCTAAACATTGAAATGTGCTTGGAGACCAAATTTTACATTTTTTGAAATTTGTTTACTATTTATTAAGTCACTTTGAAAATCGCTAATCCGACGGCGAACAGTAAAAAACAGTAAAATTTTCTGGACCACCGGATCAGAAACTTTCAAAGTGGCTTAATAAATAGTAAAAAAATTCCAAAAAATGTAAAATTTGGTCTCCAAGCACATTTCAATGTTTAGAACATGTTGAACGGTTCGGATCGGTTGTTTGGATTTTCAAAATCCAAAAAGTAGCCCGAAGTAAACGAGGTGGTTTACTTTGCAAAGCACCGTAGCCTTACTCTATATATATATATGAGGAGGGATCAAGTTACAACAAAGTTACAACAACTATTTTTTTCATTTTCAAAGTCCAAATCGTCGATCGAAACCGTTCAACATGATTATCTAAATAAAATGTTCTTGCAGATCAAATTTTACATTTTTTTTGAATTTTTTTCTATTTATTAAGATGGGTACAAAATTCAATGGTCTGAATATGACTATTTTTTGTAAAATACTTAATAAATAGTAAAAAAATTCAAAAAAATGTAAAATTTTATCTGCAAGCACATTTTATTTAGATAATCATGTTGAACGGTTTGGATCGACGATTTGGACTTTGAAAATGAAAAAAATAATTGTTGTAACTTTGTTGTAACTTGATCCCTCCTCTCTCTCTCTCTCTCTCTCTCTCTATATATATATATAGGAGTTGGCTACGGTGCTACGCGTAGCATAGAGGGCCTCCGTGCTACGGCTTAATATTTGAGTTTTCAAAATCCTAACTGTCGATCCGAACCGTTCAACATGATCTCCATATGAATATGTACTTGCAAACTAAATTTTACATTTTTTAGAATTCTTTTACTATTTTTTTAGATAGGTATAAAAACACTTGATCTGAATGGTACAGAATTTTCAGATCAAGTGATTTTCTACCTATCTAAAAAAATAGTAAAAAAATTCTAAAAAATGTAAAATTTGGTTTGGAAGTACATATTCATATGGAGATCATGTTGAACGGTTCGGATCAACCGTTAGAATTTTGAAAATCTCAAATATTGAGCCGTAGCACGGAGGCCCTCTATGCTATGCATAGCATATTAGCAATTTCATACATACATACATACATATATGAGGAGGAATCAAGTTACAACAAATTTGAGTTACAACAAAGTTACAACAACCATTTTTTTCATTTTCAAAGTCCAAATCGTCGATCCAAACCGTTCAACATGATCTCCACAATAAAATGTGCTTGCAGATCAAATTTTACATTTTTTTGAATTTTTCTACTATTTATTAAGTATTTTACAAAAAATAGTCATATTCAGACCATTGAATTTTTTATCCATCTTAATAAATAGTAAAAAAATTCACAAAAATATAAAATTTGATCTGCAAGCACATTTTATTTAGATAATCATGTTGAACGGTTTGGATCGACGATTTGGACTTTGAAAATAAAAAAAATAGTTGTTGTAACTTTGTTGTAACTTGATCCCTCCTCTACACACACAGTTATATATATATATATATATATATATATATATATATATAACAAATAATTAATCTATAAATGTTTTTTGTTTTGTTTTTGAATTCGTTTGTATTGATCATGAAGTGAAAAGAATGTTGTGAAGAAATGTCAAACAATAATATATATACCATCTCCTCATTTTCACAAATTGATGATTTTTTTATCTAAGTAAAAAATATAAAACTTACCTCAATTAATCCTAAATAGATTGAATGAATATAGAGCCATTCAACAATATCAAATTGGTGTTAAAAAATGCACTCCTTTCTTTCTGTGCAGCTTTTCTGAAATCTAATTTAAATTTTCCAATGAAGTACAATTGTAATATTAATTAAATTGGTCTTTGTTGGTTATGTAAAACATATGATCATGGAATTTATTCAAATTGGATGTCGTTTGCTCTTAAAAGATGAGATAGACATTTTGAAATTGGATATTTCACATAATCTAAAACTTTGAACTAATCATATGTAAATCCATAATTTTAAAATCATGTTATACTGAGATTTTGATAATTTAACATTTTACACTTTAAAACAATATATATTAATTATGATTATTAGAGTAAGATTTAACATTTTACTATGAAATTTTTTTTTATCGTCCCATACATTCTGACAATTTTTAAAAAGAAAAATATTCAGAGCACTTTTTGATGCAAGGACAAAAAATCAAGTCTAGATATCTCATTTCCAAACTTTTCAATGTAAATTAAGTTTGCATGCAAAAGGTAAAAACAAATCAATTCTCCCAACTGTATCTCACTACCATAAATTTTACCCGAATTAAACATCTAAATCTAAACTTCTCAAGTTCAAATAAGAAACATATCTTTCAAGTTGTACGAGTGCAGATGAAATTGACTTGCATAATCTAACGAAGGATATCTCCAGTAAATTAAAAACTGGAGAGATGATGTTGCAATACAAATAGATAAAAATAAATAAAGAAATGGGTCCACCCGACAAGTGACAACGCAGATCCGTTCACCGCTCACTGGGGAAAGGAAAACGACATTCCTCTTTCCTTCGCTCCCCCCCAAATTCACTGCCATCAAATTCAAACACACCCGTTACACTTAACCCTGACAAGTAGGCCCCTTTCCACTTTACGTGTGTTATGATCCCACAAATCAGAAGGAACCAACACCAACGCATAGACCAGACACGTGCACAGAGAATTTCCTCTTCAATCCCAGCACCCAAAAAAAGCATCAACCTTTCCTCTGCTCTCTCTCTTATCTTTTCTCTCTCTTCTCGTCTCTTCGCCATGGCAGGAGAGAAACCTCCTCTCTTGAAACCCTTCCTCCTCCTTCTACCTCTCTCCCTCCTCTTCTTCATCCTCCTACACTCCCGCCCCTCCACCACCTCCACCTCCATCTCCTTCTCCACCCCCTCCGCCTCCACCCCTTTCATCCGCATCCGCCGCGCCTTTCCCTCTTACGACGAATACCTAAAGCTTCAGCTCAACAAAACCCTCAACCCTCACCTCCGCCACATCTGGGCAACCCGTGACTGGGATCGCAAACTCCTCGTCTTCTCCCAGATCTTCTCCCGCCTCCAATCCCGCCACCTCCTCACCAACACCTCTCGCGCGCTCTGCATCGGCGCGCGCCTCGGGCAAGAAGTTGCCGCCTTAAAAAAGGTCGGCGTGGTTGATTCAATCGGCATGGATCTCGTCCCTTCCCCTCCTCTTGTCGTCAAAGGAGACTTCCACAAGCAACCATTCAAATCCGATTCTTTCGATTTCGAATTCTCAAACGTGTTCGATCACGCCCTGTACCCTGACAGATTCATCGGGGAGGTTGAGAGGACGCTCAAGCCAGGAGGCGTGGCAGTGATCCACGTGGCACTTCATCGGCGAGGCGACAAGTACTCAGCAAATGATCTGCTTGGTGTTGATGGGATTGTAGGGTTGTTCAAACAATCTGATCTGGTAAGTACAGAGAAAGTTGATGCCTTTGGATTGGATACTGAGGTGGTTTTGAAAAAACGAAGCTGAGATTTAGTGGAAAGCGCCTTTGTTTTAGTTTATTATTTTTGAATTTCTATCTTTTTTTTCTTTGAATTAGGTTTAGAAAGTAGAAACTTTTGATGATGGGAATATTTTTGAAGCTTGGTAATACGGGAAAGGTCATGATCGCATTGTTGTCAATCTGAGTAGGTGTAGTAAATTTTTGTATATAAACCGTGTCATTTGTAACATTTGTTAAAAAAATTGAAAGTCTTTTCAGAATTTTTTTTTAAAAACATAATGAAAAAAATATTTATACCAAAGCAATATGATTATTATTTTTTTTACAAAAATTAAAAGAATTAAATTTCTAATTCGGTTCATATGTTTTATTTTTTTGGAACCGAATTACTAATTCGGTATCTGTTAATTTCACAGTTTTTGCAGAAAAATTGTTACCATTTGTGTAACGTCTAGAGATCGAATTACTAATTTGGTCCCAATAATTTTTTTTATCGTACAAATACTCTTCTTTTTTCTCTTTAGAGACTATTTTATTTCTGTCCACCATTGTTGTTAGGTTCTTTCAGATGAAAACGTTGCACAGTTCGAGTTTTCGAAACTACAGATCGGCTTTTGGATTGTGCTTCTAGCTTTCGTCTGAATATTGTAGTAAGTTTTTTTTTTCAATTACGATTATATTTTAGGTTGTAAAAATTAAAAATGATATTGAAGGTTTATTGTGAAATTTTTTGTTCAGAAAATATTTCAAGCATTAATAAATGTATACCACAGATGCGAAATTTCAGACGTACCAATCTGTATATTTTTTGTTACTAACTCAAATGTTCTTTATGAGCTAAAAAGATATATATATATATGTTGGCATTCGCTTGCTCCTTAGCCAATTCGATCTGACAATCAGGGCACGTTTAAACACGCACCACCTGATTAAGCAGAAAAATACCAGTTATTTAATATAGATCACGAAATAATATGACATATGGTGCTTGGGAATGCTACTGTGGTACTAAATTTTAAATTTCTTGAATTAGGAGTTGAGTCAATACTAGTTGTTAGTGAGACTAATTATGACATATACCCGGATAATATACCTAAAAGTAGCAGAGACATACCGGTGACTGATTCACTTATATATTGTGATGAAACTCTCAAAATACCGTCGATTGATTTGCAAAATTATTTTGATCAGCTGAATAATGATACTGGTTCTGACTTTGGTAACCTGGTTGTCTGGGAATATGATATGATCGAAATTGAGAATCAGATTAGGTTACAAGATGTAATGAAGTAGTGACAATCGTCTATTCTTTTTATTAATCGGGGATTGCAGCATCTTTGTCCGGCATTTAATGATAATTTGCCGATACCGTGCAAGGATAAAATATTTTTTGGTTATTCATCCAGAATTGACGGACTATTTTCGATGTGATAGATATTCGAATCCAAAGATGATCTTAAATCCAAGTTGAGTGGATTTGTCATGGATAATAACTTAGAATTACAACAAACCCAAAGCAATCGTAGTGTTTATGTGGTTATATGTAAAGCGGAGGGTGTCCATGGAGGTTATACGCAAAAACCACTGAAACAGGCAATTGGAGAAGTGCAACAAATCCATATGAGCACAAGTGTTACAGTACTGTTTGTACAGTAAACAATCGTCAGATGACTACCATGATAATTGCAGATATAATCAAATCTGGTTTTATGAAGGATCTGAAGATGTCAATAAAAACATGTCGATTTGCAGTTAGAAGGGAGTACAAAATGGTTCAGCCTTAATACAACAAGATTTGGAGAGGGAGCGAGCTTGCTATTGCTGATTTATTTAGTTCTTGAAAAAAAGCTTATGAACTGCTACATTATCTGCTCGGTGCCATCCAGAGATCTAACCCATGTACAAAATACATAATTAAGCATGAATCATCTACACATATGGGTATCCATATTTTCACCCGTGTAGCATAGGCTTTCAGTCAATGCATTCAAGTCTGGCCATATCTCCGACCAGTTATAAGTATAGATGCTGGACACCTATCTGGCAGGTATAAAGTAAAACTATTCATGGCATGCACTTATGATGCTGAACAACAATTACTGACAATAGCATTCGGGATTGCGGTAGATGAAACTTCATCTAATTGGGGCTGGTTTATGCAATTTGTACGAGAAGATGTTGTCGACCCTGGTCGGATATGTGTTATATCATATTAGCATGCTGCAATCCGTTCAGTGTTTAATCGACTTGATTTAGGGTGGTGTGAGGAAAGGGGTGAAGAAGTTCATCGATTATGTTCTCAACATATTGCGTTAAATGTGTTCAAATTGTGCAATGACAACATAATCAAGAATAATTTCAGAAAATTTGTGGATAAGATGAAACCTTGGAGGTTTAATGAGGGTATGGAATTGATAAAAGGTATGAGTATTACTACTCATCAGTACATCATGTGGTGTGGTAAAATGTTGCAAAACCTCGAAGAAGAGCCATTGCAACTCCATAAATTGGCACAATGTCATGACAGATGTCTGAATAGGTGAGGTATTATGACTACGAACGGATCAGAATTCTTGAACAATGTATTTCGAGTGGCTCGCCAACTGTCTGTAACGGCAGTAGTTGAGCGCACATTCTACAAAGTTGTGGATTGGTATGTCAAAAGAGGTGAGGTTGCTCAAAAGTGGCTTCGAAACGGAATGAGATTATCAGCAAACATATTATCAGTTTTAGAACACCAGACTAAAAAAAGCAAAGGAGTACCGAGTGATACCAATGAGGTTCGAATTAACACTAACAGGGTTGCCAAAGGAACATCGGACTGAAAAATACATTAAATCAACACTAAATTATATTGAAAAACATAATATTTATTATTAAAATGTACCTCTCACAGGGTTGTCATCCCATTCATGCGGAATAGTCCATTTTGCATCAAAAGTCAGTCTCTCTAATATGACATCGCCGCCAAATGGTAAATCATTTTTGGGTCTAGGCCGACCTATAGGAAACCGAGTCCAAGATCATATCGGGAGCAGTAGTAATTGACCATTAATCGAAGCCGTTGGTTTTCTGCAAACCTGGGACAACTCGCGATACAGGCAGGCAAGCACAGCACCTCCCCAATTGTAGTCTTCATCTCGAGGTCCCAAATTATCTAAGAACTGTAAATATATTATCGGGACATAACTTGAATTCGCATCAGGAAACATTACAGACCCGAACAAGTCCATGCAGTATGCTCGTGTGTATCAGTCGACTGTCTGTTGGGCAATGAACTGTATCAATTCCACACTAAAGTTGTCATTCAACCATTTAAGACGCATATGATATTTTGATTTTTAATTTTCTCGTTGACTTCGCCTTTATTTTCCACCTTTTAATGAAAAAATTCATCCTCACTATTTTCGTTACCATAATACACTTCATGTCATAGGCAATCTTCGATCAATTGTGATTAATTATCATCGGTATGTCCAGAAATGACATTCCCTGTAAACATATATGTTAGATAAACATATACTTGCATTAAATATAAATTAATAACAAAAGTATAAATTAGTAACAAAAAATATTTTACCGGTAGCAGGTAAGCCCCACAGACAGCTGACATCTTCCAATGTCACTGTGCACTCCCTCACCGGAAGATGAAAAGTATTTGTCTCGGGCCTCCACCTCTCAACGAGCACAGTGATCAATTTTTTATCAACATAACAATGAGTCACATCTTTAATTTGATACAAGCATAAATTCACCAAACCTTGTTTCATTCGAGGTTGGTAATTAACGCCCATTTGGCGAGGATCAGGACGCAGTGCATAATCAGGCTGTAATAATAATTTCATGCAAAAAAACTTAAACAACAAAAATTAATCATAACTTACAAGTTTATTAGTAAATTTAAATCCAAACCAATATTAAACAAATACCTTCATATTCGTCATGTATAATTTGTGTTGTTCATTAGGCAATTGCAACAAGGGTTGTAAGGGTTGTACATCATTTATTTTGCACTACAATATAAACCAAATTACAGTATAAGAAAACTACAATCCATTTATATTGTAAGGTTGTTCATTAGGCAATTGTCACGTGGGAATTGTCTAACGAACAACACTACAATATACATGGATTGTAGTTTTCTTATATTGTAATTTGATTTATATTGTAGTGCAAAATGGATGATGAATAAGCCTTACAACCCTTGTTGCAATTGTCTAATGAACAACACAAATTATACATGGCGAATATGAAGATATTTGTTTAATATCGGTTTGGATTTAAATTTACTAATAAACTTAAAAATTATGATTAATTTTTGTTGTTTAAATTTTTTTGCATGAAATTATAGTTCCAGCCTGATTATGCACTGCGTCCTGGTCCTCGCTAAATGGGCGTTAATTACCAACCTAAGATGAAACAATGTTGGGAGAATTTAGGCTTGTATCAGATGAAGGATGTGACTCATTGTTATGTTGACAATGGGTTAATCACTACGCTCGTTGAGAGGTGGAGGCCCGAGATGAATACTTTTCATCTTCCGGTGGGGAGTGCACAGTGACATTGGAAGATGTCATTTATCTGTGGGACTTACCTGTTACCGGTAAAATATTTTTTATTACTAATTTATATTTTTGTTATTAATTTATATTTAATGCAATTATATGTTTATGTAACATATATGTTTACAGGGAATGTCATTTCTGGACATACCGATGATAATTGGTCACAATTAATTGAAGATTGCCTAGGACATGAAGTGTATCATGGTAACGAAAATAGTGATTATGAATTTTTTTATCAAAAGGTGGAAAACAAAGGCGAACTCAACGAGAAAATTAAAAAATCAAAATACCATATGCCTCTTAAATGGTTCAAGGACAACATTGGTGTGGAATTGACATAGCTCACTGCCCAACAGACAGTCGACCGATACACACGAGCATATTGCATGAACTTGTTTGGGTCTGTAATGTTTCCTGATGCGAATTCAAGTTATGTCCCGATAATATATTTACAGTTTTTAGAGAATTTGAGATCTCGAGATGAAGACTACAATTGGGGAGGTGATGTGCTTGCATGCCTGTATCGCAAGTTGTCTCGGGCTTGCAGAAAGCCAACGGCTTTGATTAATGGTCCATTACTACTGCTCCAAATGTGGTCTTGGACTAGGTTTCCTACAGGCCGGCCTAGACTCAAAAACGATTTACCATTTGGTGGCGAGGTCATATTAGAGAGACTGGCTTTTGGTGCAAAATGGACTATTCCGCATAAATGGGATGACAACCTTGTGAGAGGTACATTTTAATAATAAATATTATGTTTTTCAATATAATTTAGTATTGATTAAATATGTATTTTTCGGCCCGGTATTCCTTTGGCAACCCGGTTAGTGTTAATTCGGACCCATTGGTATCACTCAGTGCTCCTTTACTTTTTTAGTCCGGTGTTCTAAAACTGATAATATGTTTGCTGATAATTCTATTCCATTTCAAAGCCACTTTTGAGCAACCTCACCTCTTTTGACATACCAATCCACAACTTTGTAGAATGTGCGCTCAACTACTGCCGTTACAGGCAGTTGGCGAGCCACTAGAAATACATTGTTCAAGGATTCTGATCCGTTCATAGTCATAATACCCCACCTATTCAGGCCTCCGTCATGACATTGTGCCTATTTATGGAGTTACAAAGGCTCTTTTTCGAGATTTTGTAACATTTTACCACACCACATGATGTACTGATGAGTAGTAATACGCATACCTTTTATCAATTCCATACCCTCATTAAACCTCCAAGGTTTCATCTTACCCACAAATTTCTAAAATATTCTCGATTATTTTGTCCTTGCACAACTTGAACACATTTGACGCAATATGTTGATAACATAATCGATGAACTGCTTCACCCCTTTCCTCACACCACCCTAAATCAGGTCGATCAAACACTAAACGGATTGCAGCATGCTGGTCTGATATAACACATATCCGATCAGGGCCGACAACATCTGCGCGTACAAATTGCATAAACCAGCCATAATTAGATGAAATCTCCTCTTCCGCAATCCCGAATGTTATTGGCAGTAATTGTTGTTATGCATCATAAGCGCATGCCATGAATAGTTTTCTTCTTTATACCTGCCGGATAGGTGTCCAGCATCTACACTTACAACTGGTCAGAGATATGGCTAGGCTTGAATGCATGGATCGAAAGCCCATGCCACACGGGTGAAAATATGGATGCCCATACGTGTAGATGGTTCATGCTCAATTCTGTATTTTGTACATGGGTTAGACCTCTGGATTGTACTGAGCAGAGAATGTAGCAGTTCATAGGCTCTTTCCCAAGAACCAAATAAATCAGCAATAACCAGCTCCCTCCCTCTCCAAATCTTGTTGTATGAAGCCTGAACCATTTTGTACTCCCTTCTAACTGCAAATCGACATGCTTTTATTGACATCTTCAGATCCTCCATAAGATCAGGTTTGATTATATCTGCAATCATCTTAGCTGTCATCTGACGACTATCTACTGTACAAGCAGTACTGTTACAATTGTGCTCGTATGGATTTGTTGCAATTGTCCAATTGCCCGTCTCAATGGTTTTTGCGTATAACCTCCATTGACACCCCCTCCGCTCTACATATAACCACATAGACACTACGATTGGTCTGGGTTTGTTGTAATTCTAAGTTATTATCCTTGGCAAATCCATTCAACTTGGATTTAAGATTATTTTTGAATTCGAATATCTGTCCTACCGAAAATGGACCGTCGATTCTAGGTGGATAACCAAAAAATGTTTCATCTTTGTACGACATCGGCAAATCGTCATTAAATGCCGGACAATGATGCTGTAATACTTGATTAATAAAAGGAATAGACGATTGCAACTCCATTACATCTTGCATCCTAATCTGATCTTCAATTTCGGCCATATCATCTTCCTCAAAACTGGGTCACCAAAGTCAGAGCTTATGTCTGAGCCAGTATCATTATACAGCTGATCAAAATAATTTTTCAAATCAACTGGCGGTATTTCGGGGGTTTCATCACAATATATGGTTGAATCAGTCACCGGTATATCTCTGCTACTTCCAGGTACATTACCCGGGTATGAGTCATAATTGGTCTGACTAACAACTGGTACTGACTCAACTACTAATTCAAGAAGTTTAAAATTCAGTACCGGAGTGGCATTCACAAGCACCATATGCCATATCATTTCGTGATCTATGTTAAATAACTGGTATTTTTCTGCTGAGTCAGGTGGTGTCGTGTTCAAACGTGTCCTGATTGTCAGATCGAACTGGCTAGGGAGCAAACGATGCCAACATATAAATAGTAAAAAAATTCAGAAAAATGTAAAATTTGGTCTCCGAGCACATATTAATATGGAGAACAAGATGAACGGTTCGGATCGACCATTTGAACATTGAAAACGCAAAAATGAGTTATAAGCATATGTGGGCATATGCTTATGGAAGTATAATAGCCAACCTATATATATATATATATATATATATATATATAGATGAGGGTTCAAATGCCTCCATTTTTCATGCCTCCACCATGCCTCCATTTTTAAAAACTTTAATAACTCAAAATTTAAAACTTAAAAGTCAAAATAAAACCGTTGGATATGATCTACATCATTTTATCTATGTGCTCATAAAAATTATCACATTTTGATTTTGTTTTTATGTGAATCAATAAGTTGAAAAATCAACGTCTAGAAATTATCCACATTTGTATGTTTTTTTACAAGCTCTTGATGACAACCAAAATAAAATTGAAATGTCATAATTTTTTACACGTGCATAGATAAAATGATTTAGATCATATCCAACGGTTTTATTTTGATTTTTAAGTTTCAAATTTTGAGTTATTAAAGTTTTTAAAAATGGAGGCATAGTGGAGGCATTTGAACCCTCCTCATATATATATATATATATATATATATATGTCTTCTTAGCTCATCAAGACTAGTTGAGTTAGTAACAGAAAATGTGCAAGTCGGTGCGTCTGAAATTTCGCGTCTGTGGTACACATTTATTAATACTTGAGACATTTCCTGAACAAAATGTTTCACAATCAACCTTCGATATCATTTTTAATTTTACAACCTAAAATATGATCGTAATTGAAAAAAAAAACTTACTACAATCTTTAGACGAAAGCTAGAAGCACAATGCGGGGCCGATCTATAATTTTGAAAACTCGAACTGTGCACCGTTTTCAGCTGGAAGAACCTAACAGCAATAGTGGACAGAAATAAAATGGTCTCTGGAGAAGGAGAAGAAGAGTATTTGTACGATAAAAAAAACAATTGGGACCGAATTGCCAATTTGGTCCGGGCTAAAAAAACTCTGAACCGAATTGGCAATTCAGTTCCTAGGTATTACACAAACGGCAACACAGTTTTTCTGCGAGGACTATGAAATCAACAATGACCGAATTGCCAATTGGGTCCAAAAAAAAAAACCAAGCGGACCGACTTGGCAATTCGGTTCTTATGGTTTTTGTAAAAAAAAAAAAAAAAGTAATCATGTTGATTTGGTAAAATTATTTTTTTTTAATTATGTTTTAAAAAAAAATCCCTCTTTCCAAGATCAACAAGTTGTAGTTTGGTTATTTGAAAAGGTATTTTTTAAGAAAAACAAATTTATTAATTGCACTAGGATCTTGTGCAACTACTAAGTACCTAGGATTCAAGATAAGTGATATAATAAGTACCCACCTGGCCACCTTGTTCAGGAATTCGGATCCTGATGTTAACATAATGTGATAATTTAGATGAGAAAGTGCTATCCAATTCTCTAATTCTGTAGGAGATAAAAAAATGTATTATATGTATTTTTTTTCTTTTATTTTAAAATTCATAGAGTTATATTTACTCTTTTAAATTAATAATATAATAATATACATGAAATTCCGTGTTTTGTCAAATTAATAGTGGGAGCTGTCCTGAATCTGTATTAATTGCAGAAGACCACCTACTAATACTGGTATTCAGATTCATGAACAGTAACTCTGAAATTCCTAAAATTCGAGATCCAACCGTCCAACTTTTTCTGTGCACACATCTTGAAATAGCTGATTTTTCTGTGCATGCATCTCGAAACAATTCAATAGCTGAATTCGGAATTTCAGAGATTTCAAAGTTAGTGTTGATGATTTAGGATTTGAGCAGATTTGGATCCCTGATACTGAGGCATTACAGAAGTAACTTGGAGAAGCTGCATGCACTGCATGTGCAATCCTTTTTTTCTTCTTTTTGCTACTAATCAATTCGGCCGATGCAGAATGCAGTAAAAACTTGTTTCTTTCTAAATCTAAATAAAAAAGAAAGGCAGTTTGGGAGCAACATCTAAAGCCTAGAACTAAAAATGCAACATTTCAAACTTCTGAGTGAAGTCAGGTTTCTTAATCCCAACAAATTAAGATTCATTTACGCAGGGCTTACTTGAATCCATATCCTCTGAGGTAACAAAATATTTCTGTTTGGATCACGACTGTCCGATCGGAATCCAGGCTAATCCGGCTCGAGATGGAACGCATGGGGTTGCCTTAATTAATAGTCGTGCACATTCTGATTGGACGGTCCAGGTCCAAAAAGTAATATTTTGTTACCTTAGGTGATACGAATTCGGTTTACTTCAGGTTTTGTATATCAGGAAAGGATGGATGTAAAACCAAAACCAGAGGTGTTTAACCACTTTTATTATTTTCAAAATTTAATTATGATTTTATTTTTTCTAATATATTTATATAGTTTAGTCACTTTTATAAAATATTAGATGTATGTTTGTATTTTAGTGTTTTGAATTCCCCTTTGTCATTATGAGGACTTGTGTTCAATTTCTTGTGAGCACCTCTTCATTCTTATATTAAGCACGTAGATGTCCTAATTCGCCAATGACTTTAATTATAAGATGAAATTTTGAATTGAATATCAGCCTTCCGATCAAATATTTCAATTCTATGCATCTTTTTTTATGTTTGTTTATGTATTCTATGCATTTTTTTATGTTTGTTTACGTGTAGAAGTCTAAATTTTATTTCGACTCATACTCATCACATTCAAATTGTATCATTTTTCTGGGTTTTTTCTGATTTTTTTATTTTTTAAATGGCATTTATGGAATTGTTAGATTGATTAATAATTGATTAGTCATGTAATTCTTTTTTTTTTCTATTTTTTATATTATTTAAGAAATGTTATTTGTCATTAATTGAATATGTTATTTTGTATGAAATTTATTTATGAAAATATGTCAAAAATATTAAAAAAAATATGTCATTTAGAGAATATTATTTGTCATTTAAATTAAAAATTTTGTATGAAAATATGTCATTTTGTATGAGATTTTTTTATTCTCTTATAATTCTTATAATATGTTCTTGTTGCAAACGGACACAATACTAGTATATCTATAAAACTTTATGTCGCTTCGTATTCTACATAACGAAATTCAAATGGTTAAAAAAATAATCAATAAATCAAATAGAAACAATATTACTCGGATCATGCGAAGCTGTCTTTGAGCGTATTCCTTCTCTATTGTGCAAGATTAAAACTAAGATAATTCAGAATTGTTATTCCTTAGTCACGGCTAAAAAAGCAACTAACGATAACTCCGTAATATCCTACAGCTAATTTATTGATTATAAATTAATTTAATTAGATTGATACAAAACGAAAAAAGAGAATAAATCAAATAGATTTATTTTTATGGAGAAGTAATTCAAAGAAGACTTTTTTATTTTATTCTTTTTAGGATACAATATACATAAGAGTTTTTTATTTTTTATACTTAAATTAAAAAGCTCTCATATCTTTTGAAAATACATGAATTCAATGAAATCGTGTTAATTGAAATCCTGTCAAATCCTGTTAATTGAAATCGTCCCGTTTCTAAGATTTCAAAAAGTTTCCAATTCTATTTCGGAATTTGAGGTTCTCTGTTCCACTCAGAGTGTTAATTCTCATGCCTCTTAAAACACGAAACCAAAACTAAAATCAAAACCAAAAACAAATTAATGTCCCTTATAGTTCTCCTTGCCATTGATTCCTCCATTGCATGGCGATCGCCACCTCTAAAATCCCCTATCAACTTACCTCATACAACTTCCTTTATGTTAGATTCCTCTCCTCTCACACCTCTTCACCACTGAATCTTACTGTACCCATCTCCGATCCACCTACCAGCCCCGAACAACCCTCACCAGACATGCTAGACCTTAACGACACCGAGAAGCTCTTTTCCTCAGTGAAAACCTGCACTCTGGTAACCACTTTACTCAACCTCTAGAGAATAGCTTGCGTCCGATGCCCATTGAACTCAAATTTACATGTCTGAAATCCGAATAGAGGTCATAATAAATTTTTAATAAGGAGGGATTCAATTACACTATTTTATGCTGACACATCTTGACACTATATACTTATAAGTTATTTTTACAGTTTTAAAGTTCAAACAGTTGATCCTAACCGTGCAACATGATCTCTATATTAAAATGTGCTAGGAGACCAAATTTGACATTTTTTGGAACTTTTTTAGTAATTATTAAGATGTGTACAAAATTGATGTTTTCAGACAATTTTGGACCATTGAAAAACAATGATTTTCAAATTTTAAAAAAAAGTAGTAAACAATTTCTAAAAAATGAAAAATTTGGTCTCCAAGCACATTTTAATATGGAGATCATGTTGAACGGTTCGGATCTACTATTTGAACTTTAAAACTAATGTTATCAGAACCGGACCGGACCTCGAACCGGTAAAGCTTCGGGTTAACGGTTTATTGGTCGGACCGATGGTTCAACCGGTTCAATTGCTGATTTATTTAAATACTCGCTTACAAATGAAATATGAAAATTATCATAAAATAATAATATATTTATTCATGAATTTTCACATACATATTCAATAATATAAAATAAGATCAAATTTATAAATATATTTCAAATTTATCATCTAACTAAAATGAAAATACTAAATTTATTAAAAATAACTGAATGTTTTCCAATAAGATAGAAGAATATAACAACCAATTTTTTTTTCTAATAATTATCAAGACGTTATATTATAATTGCAATAAATTATGTTTTAAATAAAAAATAGAGTGCTTCAACAAAAAATAACAATAATAATAAATAAACAATAATGACATGTTATTTTGAAAAGAAATAACAATACACATAATACATATAGTTTTAACTTTGTATACTACATAATTAGTACTTTTAGAATATCTTAAATCTTGAGGTCTTATATGTAAATGTTTTAATATAAAATAGATTATACAATTGTGACTCAACAAGTTCACATGTTGCAAGGTACGGATCTATCAGAGCCTAGCTAGTAGCTAATAGTCATTCCCTATGTTGCTCTCTCATTTAAAGCAAGAAAAAGTACAAAAAAACTGGACCCATGAAAAAACCAAGTTATTTTTGGAAAACGATCTATCAGTTTTTTAAAAAGCCAGGCGAATAAATCGATTTTTACTGGTTCAATAGCACAAACGGTCTTCCATACAAACCAAACCGGAAAGAGGTCCGGGTCCGATTTATTTCGGTCCAACTGTCCGGTCCGGTCCGATTTTAATAACACTGTTTAAAACTATAAAAATAACTTATAAGCATATAGTGTCAAAATATGTCACCATAAAATGATGTAATTTGAATCCTCCTCTTACTTTTTAAATATGAAGTTTGTCCTTCATCTTTGTTTTAAAATATAATTGGATGGGTATGAACCAATCTTTATCTCAAAGATAAAAGTTTGACTTCCAATTTTTCTTTTAAAAAATAAAACTTAGTCCTTCTCACTTTTGAGTAATTAAGGAGCTAATTGTTTTTATTTAATGGTCAAGGAACAAGGTGGTGGAAATGGAAGTTGAAGAGACAACTTGGTTCTTTTTCTTTAATGAAAAAAAGTCAAGAGGACTAAAGCTAAAATTTCTCTGATGAAGAGAAACATGCAAAACCATCAAATTATGATCGGGTGGTTATTTTAACATGACACGAATCTTAAAACAGACTCCCTACAGTCTCCATAGGCACCGGATTGAGTTTGGCAGATAGGATTAATCTGGGCCTTCCATTTCAATTTGCTTGAGTCAGGTACCTGGGAGGATACGGATCCGCCAGTATGTGTGTACAGATCACGGCAATCTGTTCGATCAATTTACTCGAGCGAATCAGCGATCGATTAAGATGGAATTACAAAAACCCAACATTTGAACTTCCATGGAGAACTCATTGTTTCCCTGTTCTGTCTGATTCAAGCTCTCTATATCTCACTTCATCAAGGCCTGAACCACTAACTGATGAAGAATTACATGATTTCGAGTTAGCTCAAGATAGATTGAATGACCTATCCAAACAATGTTCAAAATCAAACATAATGTTACTCATAGATGCAGAATATGCTTTGGTTCAACCAGCGATAGATTACTTCACTTATTTGGTATCCTTGTTTGCATAACAGGACAATTAGCAGCAGCAAAAGCAGAGGAGCTGGGAATCAAAAAGAGAGGTGGTTGGGTCCGATACTCATCGGACTCAAAGTGAGTTCGATGGGTTCGATGACCGTCCGATCTTCTTTAAGATTGGCGACAGCAACTTTCGCATCTGCTTTAAAATTCGTACGCATGAATCTTAAAGTAGATCGGACGGTCCCGAAACCCATCGGACCCAAGCTGTTCCCAATCAGAAAAGGTGACAACAAGCTACAATTTGCTCAATTGATGGGAACAATTTGCTCAATCGGAAAAGGTTTTCTCTTCTAGGATTATGGTTGTAAACCAAAGTATTTGTTGATGTTTTAGTTAATTTTATTTGAAACTTGAAATTTTTTGTATGTTTTGATTGCTCTTTGAATTTTATCTTGTAAGCTTGTTGTTTAGTACTAAATTCAGTCCTTAGATGATGACCAAACTTATGTAGAGGGAAAATTTTGAATATCTAATTTAAATATTATAACAAAATTATTTAATAATTTTTTTTCATAAGCAAATAAAAGTAACATGAAAATACAATTAAATACAATTTGGACATTTGATCATTATGATGAACAAAGTAAATTTTCTCATATTAAAACTTGTTATGTCAATACAAAATATGTATCTTATTAACTTTAATCACCAAAAAAAACCACATTTATAATCAAAAGATAGCAATAAGGAGAAATTCAATTACACTATCTTATGATGACATATCTTGACACCATATACTTATAAATTAATTTTTCGATTTCAGATTCCAAACAGTCAATCCGAACCGTTCAACATGATCTCCATATTAAAATGTGCTTGGAGACCAAATTTGACATTTTTTGGAACTTTTTAGTATTTATTAAGATGTGTACAGAATTGATGTTTTCAGACAATTTTGGACCATTGAAAAACAGTGATTTTCAAAAATTCTAAAAAAGTAGTAAACAATTTCCAAAAAATGAAAATTTTGGTCTCCAAACACATTTTAATATGGAAATCATGTTGAATGGTTTAGATCGACTGTTTGGACTTTGAAACTGTAAAAATAACTTATAAGCATATAATGTCAAGATGTGTCACTGTAAAATGATGTAATTGAAACTCTCCTCTTTTTAAATATGAAGTTTGTCCTTCATCTTTGTTTTAAAATATAATTGGATGGGTATGTACCAATCTTTATCTCAAAGATAAAGGTTTGGCTTCCAATTTTTCTTTTTAAAAATAAAACTTAGTCCTTTTCACTTTTGAATAATTAAGAAGCTAATTTTTTTTTATTTAATGTTCAAGGAACAAGGTGGTGGAAATGAAAGTTGAAGAGACAACTTGGTTCTTTTTCTTTAAAGAAAAAAAGTCAAGAGGACTAAAGCTAAAATTTCTCTGATGAAGAAGAAACAAAACCAGCAAAATTTGTTTTTGTTTTAGTTAATTTTATTTGAAACTTGAAATTTTTTGTATGTTTTGATTGCTCTTTGAATTTTATCTTGTAAGCTTGTTGTTTAGTACTAATTCAGTCCTTAGATAATGACCAAACTTAAGTAGAGGGAAAATTTTGAATATCTAATTTAAATATTGTAACAAAATTAACAATATTATTTAATATTTTTTTTTTCATAAGCAAATAAAAGTAACATGAAAATACAATTAAATAATAAAAGCAACATGAACAAAATAATTTTTCTCATATTAAAACTTGTTATGTCAATACAAAATATGGATCTTATTAACATTAATCACCAACAAAACCACATTTATAATAAAAAGATACCAATAGAGAAAATATTCTTCTCTAAATGTGATTTTAGAGAAGAACCTCTATATTTAGATAATTTGATCAACCGTTGATTATTAAAAGATTTAATCATATGGCTTAACATTTTTAAGTTTTTACTGATAAAATTTCCACAATGTGTATACCTAATCAAGATATAAAACTTTAAAAAACTTTATTCTCTTTTGGATGTTGCATTTTATTTGATAGTATTTTTCTCAATTTTAAAATTTTAATTTTTTTTTCAATATATGTTTTATTTCTCAGGTAAAACTCAAAAAATAATTCTAGTATTACTTAATTAATGACAAAGTATATAGGGACTAGAATATAAAGATTAACATTTTAAGAACATGAAAAATTGATTGTAAATGTAAATTAAAAAGACAATAAAATTAAGCATATCTTATCTCCAATTTAGAAAGATTAGCAAAATATTAAATTAATTAAAACAATGGTCTTAAGGCCAATAAACCTTTTAATTATTACCATTTTTTTACCACTCAAGTATTTTGACATAGTCATAATAACAACATATATTTTTTACTTGCAAATCAATTGTGCCAATTGCAATTTCATTGATGAAATATGGAAAAATTGTTCATTTATTTAGACTGATGATGTATTAGAATTATGTCTGAATGTTATACATCAGTACTATAAATTTGATAATGTTAGAAATGTAAAATTTAAAATTATAGATTAGTTCATATTTAAAATTAATAGCATATCTTTTTTTTTCTCTTATTTTCTCGTTAAGCAACATAACAGAAAAATGGTAGGTACCAGAAAAAAGCTTATAGGTATGTCATTAAAGAATAAGCTTTACATTTGTATGAAAATACGTGGGTATATTTTTTTTATTATTGAATAATTATTCTTTTCATTGATCTAATTTCTTATAAAAATATATTATTTTATATGAATTTTTTTTCTCTTATAATATGTTCTCATTACAACGCACGGACACGATACTAATATTTATACGATGCATTTTACGTTTCAGCCATTTAATTTAAATTTTCTAGTTCCGCCTTATGATTATTTCTGTTAATATGTACTCAAACAATACTGATAACTTCTTTTAGAACTTATATGGCAATTTTCTGTAAATAGACCTTAATTTGTACCCCATGAAATTTCATTTTATCTACCAAAATTTGTATATATATAATCTTAAACTAGCCAGGTTTCTAACTAGCAAACATAACTATAGCAATGTAATCTGGTTCTCTCATCCCTATTTTGGATGAAGATTATAATTTTCTATTTTTTTTTGTATGATTATAATTTTGTTTCTTATTTTGGGTTGAATATCATTTTTTGTTTTGTTGAGTACCTTGTTATGAAAATAGAAATACACATAGTGTTACTCAATAATAATTTATTATGATTCAAAAATTATTCACTGTTAACATAAACAAATTAAGGAGGCAATTTTTTTGGTAGATGCTGCTACCTGCTGATGCATTATGATCAATATACACAAAATTTTACCAACCAAATTGACCCAAATTAATCATGAAAAGGAAGAACCAACTGATTCAAATCTCCAATTAATTAACAACAAGATCTCATAATAATTGTTCCCCCTTTTTTTCTCCCTTAATCAAATATACAAAACACTGAAACCTCCATTAGCCAGATCTCATCTTGTTGAGTTGGTTAAGCGCCGGTTGGAGAATGTTGTACAAGACCCACGCAATCGCCGGCGCCACGACAAACAACAAAAGCAACCCTCTGCTATCACCCTCTGGTGCCGCCTGGGCAATCCTCAGTATCTCAGCAGCCTCTGCATTGGGCACCGACATAAGCCCGGCAGCGGTAAGCCCGGCACCAAGCCCGAGCCCAGCAATGAACCCTTTCTCGCTCCTCATTTTGTTCAACTGGTTCAAAGCCGGTTGAAGAATGTTGTACAAAACCCATGCAATTGCCGGCGCCACGACAATCAACAAAAGCAACCCTCTGTTATCACCCTCCGCTGCAATGTCGGCTAATTGTTGCGCAGCGAAAGCCGGGTGGGTGGTTGATAATTCCGCGAAGACGAGCCCGGCAATGGCGGTTGAGGTGAGCGGTTTTACGGGGAGATTCTTCGAGAGGTTTTGGAGGGAGAGGAGAGAGATGGGTTTGATCGGTAAAGCCGGTTTAACAGCCGGGTTGGTGGTCTTTGGTTTGAGCATTGCCATGATAGTAGTTGCTGCCATTTGTTAAGAAATGAGAAATTGATTTAGCAAATGAGGCTTGTTTGGTTGGTTGGTTAGAACCTAGCAACTTGTGATATGGTTTTTGATTTGGATGTGGTAGTTCTAGAGAGGGAAAATGTGGTTTGAGCTGGTGGCCTTATCCAATTAAAAGTGTGCATTCCAATAGGAGTGTGTGTTGAGATTGCAACCTTATCTGATGGATGTTTTAAGGGATGATATGGGCCTCATGTTCTCTGTCACTTTTCTCTGCTTGTTATCTCTATCTGAGAATGGGGATTAGTTTTGGGAGAATTGACTCATGATATTTTCTAAATATTCTTAATTTGAAGGTACCAACAGAGAAGATAGAAGGAGAAATATATTATTGTATTTTATATCATGTGGCTGTTAATGTGAGCTAAATTTATGAGTGGGACTATGTGTGTTACATTTCAACCCGTTCAAAAAGTCTATATTTTTTATTTTACAAATTTAAATAGTCAATTCAAACTGTTAAATATAATTTTCATATGGAAATCTACTTACAAACTAAATTGTATATTTTTTAGAATTTTACAATACATTTTTAGATGGTTTTTTGAAATGATGAGTTGGGGTCAACTACCTGACACACTTTCAAACTTCTATGTATAATATAGAAGATTTCTCCACTTTGTGAGTTTTGAACCATGACATTCTACATGAAAGTCATGTGACTTTGCTATTAGACCAAAGACTAGTTCTAATATTTTTTAAATAGTTAGAAAATCACTTCACTAGAAAAAATTCTGGACCATCCAAAAATAGTGATTTTCTATCTATCTAAAAAATAAAAAAAAATGTAAAATTTGATCAACTTTTTATATAATATAGAGATCATGTTTGAAAGTTCAGGTCAACTTTTTGAATTTTTTTTTTTTTTAACTTTCGTAGTTTGAGGGGAATAAAAAACCCTTGTTTCTTGTACCGGTATGAATAACCAAGCAGTATAAAATCGGTATATATCTGTTCATTTGGTATGAGTTGGTAAATACATATATTAACCGATTGATACTTCATTGTTTGTATAATTCCAGAGATTGATTTGGGTCCCTTTCATTTAAGTTAAGAGCAAAATAAAGCCCGAATAAAAAAATACATCATTGCAAAATACAGCAAATTATCCTAAAGAGTAAGTCTATGGTACTATGCATAGTACGGATTGAGAATGTATTTGTGAGTTAAATTTTTTATTTTTTAGAACTTTTTTACTATTTTTTTAGATAGATAGAAAATCACTGTTTTTGGATGGTCCAGATCAGATCAAGTGACTTTCTACCTATCTTAAAATATAGTAAAAAAATTCAAAAAAATATAAAATTTAATCTACGAGTACATATTCATGTGGAGATCACGTTGAACGGTTCGGATCGACCATTAGGATTTTCAAAAATGAAAATATGACTCCGTAGTACGGACTAATCCGTACTATGCATAGTACCATAGACTCACTCATAACTAAATATATAAAAGCATATTCTATCAAAAGCACTTGCACTATGTAAGAGTAACAGTTACTGGTCCAAAAATCACAGGATTTGAATCTGTAAAAGAGAAGAACAAATCCTGTACCTAATATGCATTCTAGTTTCTACAAAAGCAACAATTTAAAGACAAAAAGGGCAAAAAGTATGATGCTAAAATTAATTAAATATCTTCATCTTCATCTCCTTTCGCATTTTTGTCATGGTACCTTGTGCTTCTTACACAACGAAAAACATTTAAAAAATGCTTTAATACGCATGAAGCATCTCATTTTCCTTCTTGTTTGTTGAACCTCAGAAACAGTATCTTCGTGTTGTCTTGAACAAACATTCGGGTTCTCGGGTTTCTTTGATGCTTCGTTGGAGGTTAAAACGGTAAATTCTACTTTGTTTGTACTTAATTTAGGAACATTGGTTCTGATCTCAACATTACACCCAAGCACACTTTGGAGAGAGGTACGAATTGGTTCTAAGAATGCCTCAGATTTTGAGTCATTCGATTTGCATAATTCTATCTCAGCAATTGCATGACCTGCATTAAAATATTTTAGATATTTTGTTAATAGCAACTTCTTTTCATTTTTAGGAAGGAGTTTTGCTTCACGCTCATACCTCTGTTTTTAAAATCCAAACAGTCGATACAAACAGTTCAATATGATCTTCATATTAGAATGTGCTTGGAGACAAAGTTTTACATTTTTTAAAATTTTTTAACTATTTTTTTATATAGGTAGAAAATTGCTGTTTTTCAAAGATTTTGGACCAACCAAAAACAGCTATTTTCTACCTATCTAAAAAAAATAGTTTAAAAGTTTAAAAAAATGTAAATTTGGTCTCCAAGTATGTTTTAAAAATGGAGATCGTATTGAATGGCTCAGATCGACTAATTTGAACTTTAAAATCGCAAATACAAATGTGAAGTGAAGAAAGTGCTATTAAATATTGACAAACAACACAGTAAATCCCATCCATCAGATTTGCATGGTTTTGTAAAAATTCAAAAAGGTACAGAACATTACCTTTGCAAAAGTATATTGAAGATAATTTCCCTTCCTTTAGCAATGTATCTTTGATTGAGTCAGATGTGCATTTTTCAAGAGCTCTTCTCCATATCACGGTTAGTATTTCGGGCTCTTGTAAATGATGCTCCAAATGATTCACATCCCCATCTTCTCCCAAAGAAGAGCTCTCGCAATCCTCTTCTAAGGCTCTGTTTATAAGCTTGTCATCTGTAAAATAATGGTTTGCCATTTGGGGTTCAATAGAATTATAAACAATTAGGTTGGTTGCACATCTAATTGGGTCACTTTTCTTCGAGTTCTTATTGAGAATCTAATACAAATCCCGAGAAATATTTTGATTGTTTATAATTCTGGCTGGTATCTACTATATCTTGACTATAACGAGCAGCCTGGTACTGGCATATACCACACGTATCTGTCAAAAAACAGTTCCACATACTGTATACAATAGTTGCTCCCAAAAATACAGTCTGGATCCTCTGAACTAACTCAGAATCTGGGCCAATCCAGCTCGAGGTGGAATGCACGAGGGCTCATTAATATTCGTGCAAATGCATATCAGACGGTCCGGATCTAACCACAATATTTGAGTTACTTTAAGTGATATGAATTTTAAAATACAAAGGCCTATATAGTAAGAGTAGACAAAGGACCAAATAAAAGCTTATTTAGACCTGTTTTATGGGCTATTTTCTCTGGTGACTTGGAGGCAAAAGTGTTTGATGGATAAACAGTGTCTCCAGTAGAATTGAACTGGAGAAGAGCAGCTGTGAGCCATGTAGATGGATTCTTTGCAGTTTTCAGTTGCTTCTCTGTCTCAGAAAGTATTTCCAATGCATTTCTCAGCCTTTCCATGCCAACCTCTGCAACTGTATAATCAAACAAATATTTAACATGTGCACATTTTCTTGGGTGAATTTATGACAGAAATTATTATTTATATAAATCAATATTAAATAATATAGGGTATTATAACCGTTAAAAAAATTATCTCCATTCTTTAGAGAAGAATTTTTTATTCGGATCCATTAAATTCATCACACCACCGACGTAGCTCGACTTGGCCGCATATGATCCATTGTTTGAAGCCAAATTTTTTTTTACAGTTATGTCTATGCATCAATATCTTGAGGCAATCATTCTAATACCCTATATTATTTTATATTAATTTCTATAAAGAAAATATTCTCAATTTATGAAGCTAAATTAGCAATTATTTCAATTTTGGCTGTATGCCTGTATGGTATTTTTACAAACATGTGTATTTTATTCCATGAAAAATTTATTTTTTTAACCTTACAAAAAGAAGTCAGTGATATGTTTGATGTTTGAAGTGTACATGATGCAGTGACCACTGACAGTGTAAGGACATGCCCTTTTGGTTTCCCAATAAAGCAAGACAGGGATCTTCTCTACAATTTTTTTATATTGTGATTTTGAGTTTGAAATGCTTAACTTTGATAGATCTTTTGCAAAATCATACCTCATATTTCACCATATTTGCAAGAACAATTTACTATTTTGGAATCACTTGACAGTTAACAAAAGCAAACCAAACATAACTAAATTACCCAATTGTTCAATGCAAAAAAATTCTTGCCAAGCCAGGTTATTGTTCAATTTGCATTCTACTGTTAATCAAAATTAACAGACGAAAGGAAATGAGAGACGAAGAAACATACTACTATGCCGATTGCTTTTTCGGGTGATTTCTGGAGATCCCTGTTGGCACTTGCCAGCTAAGATTTCCATGATGAGATTGGTTAGTTGCGAAGAGAGCTGTGTGGGGTCCACCTTTGAGCTCATGATCTCTCGCGCTCTTATCACCACACTCGCAGCATCAGATGAGAATGCCAGATCAAGTAGCTCGACCAGTTCATCTTCCGACACATCTCCAATCTGACAACAAATAAAATCTGTATTTGACTACTCGTTCAACGCGTCTCAGTTGAGAAAAATATATTTCAATTAGCATAGTACATGTCATCAGAATATTTCGGTTTAGATCCGGACCGTCCGATCAGAATGCATGGGATTCCCTTTAATATTTGTGCGGATTCTGATCAGACAGTATGTATCTAAACAGAAATATAAATTCTTCATGGTACTGTATAATTTGTACATGCTGGTACATGCGACACCAAATTAGAACAACATAATTTGTACATGCTGGTACCATACCCAACTGGTACAGTTTCATAATGCTAGCATAGAAAATAACAAATTGTACAACTTATTTAATTGAGTATTGTATCTTACTAGTTCATATGCTTTTCTTCTAGTAATTCTCTTCCCGAGTAAACTGAGTTGATCAAGCACTGTAATTGCCTCCCGAATCGAACCGTCAGCTCTCCGTGCTAACAATTCAAGTGCGCCTTCTTCAAATTCAAACCCTTCTTTCATGCAAATAAATCTTAACCTACTAATTATACATGAACTCTCTGTCTTACCAAAGCGGCATGACTGGCACTTCGGTACGAACCCATCTGGTAATTTCTCCAAATTGGAAGTTACCATTATTAGTACCAAATACTGAGGTATAAATTCATGATTGGTACATAAACTGCTCCATGCTTCCTCTTCGAGATTGTGACAATCATCTATTATGAATACCTTGTATTGTAGTTTGAGTGGTACCACCGAGGCGCTTCTGAGAAGCGACACAATTTTTGCTTTCGAATTCAATTTTGCCGCTTCAAATTCTTTCACTTCTCGGCTCTTTCCCGATAAAACAAGCGTGCACTCGTGGCAAATACCACACGGCTTAGGCTTGTTCAAAGACCGACAATTCAAACCCGCTGCAAAAATTCTCGCAGCTGACGATTTACCGGTACCACCCGGTCCATGAAAAAGGTACATTGGCGCAATCATCCCATTTGAAATAGCACTTGTCAGAGATTGTACCGCCACACTCTGTCCCACCAATTCATCGAATGACCTCGGTTTGTATTTCTGATTCAAACTATTGAAGCTCAAATCAAATTCACTATCTAAACCCTGTGATTCTTCTCTTGTTTTTTCGATGTGTGCGTTCCAAGCGCAGCTGAAGCTGTGTCGACTGAGGCCGTTTAAATCAGAATTTGTATGATTGCAAGAACCAAATTCTCGGCTCGATTTCTCGAGCAGAGAATTGAATTTTGCAAGAGAATTTGTGTCAGGATCTCTTAAAGACCTTGATCTCATTAAAGCCATTAAAGTTCGCGAAATCGGTATGTCAACTGAGTGCCTCCTTCCTTCCAGCATTTTTTTTTAAAATGCCTTTCTTTTCTTGCCTTTAAATTGGTATTGTTGTAGTTAACTCTGGAATGAACAAATGAAGTTGGATTAGAAAAAATATATATATATACAAAAATAAGTAATAAATTGAAATAAACCAACTTTACCAAATTGAGCATTATTGGAGCTATATTGCAAGAAATGTGCATGAAAAAGAGGAAAAAAAAATGCTTTCTCAAAGCAAAGAAAAGAAAAGAAAAGAAGAAAGAAATGAAGCTTTTGAGACCCAGAAACCAAGGTATTATAACCTTTGACAAAAATGCAGAAACAAACAAGAACAAGAGCGAAGGAGAGAATCCAAGATATGACCATATGAACAAATGCCAGAAAACAAATTGGAAACTTACAAAGAAGACAAAGAAAAGCTTTTAAAAAAGCGCTCCAAGAAAACCCCACTTGTGTGACCATTGTTTCTCCATTTCCGATTTCAAAGGAGCATTGATGTGAGAGCAGAGCAGCAGCAAAACCAAAAAGAAGAGAAGCTTTTCAGGCCAAAGCACAAAGCACTAGTACTAGTGTCTAAACTAGAATGGCAATGCTGTAAATAGGGGTGAAAATTTTAACAGAGTAGTTTTGGCTTCCTACAGCGCGCACGGACTATAGAGTTCAAAGTTTCAAACAGCTTTGCATATGATCTTGCGGTGCATTTAGCCAAAATTGCTCTGTTAAAATCTTTACCCGTTAATAGGGGTTTTGTAACGACAGGGGTAAAAGGGTCATACAGATTGCTTGCATGGTGAAGTACTGATATCATATCAGTTTCCATGCATTAATTAACCACCTAAAAGATTCAAAAAAATATTCCTTCTTTAATGACATTCAAAAATATTTCCACAAAATAAAACTAAAAAAATAATTATTATTTTTGGATCGGATCTCTGAACAGTAAGTAAACCTGTAGAATTGGGGACGCATCACATTCTTTCTGATCCAAAATTCAAGAAGAAAATAAGGTAACATAATAAAATTACTAATACATCTGAATTAATATCGTCTCCAGTTTTTTTAAAACCGCTTTCTATGTTCACATAGAAACAGAGAGGACCTGGATTGTGAAAACGGAGATGTAGAGAGACACAGGTCGCTAGCCTGACTGGCGACCCATAAGAGAGAGAGAGAGAGAGAGTATGCGTGTACTGTGCTCTGTGCAGTAGTAGTACGCATAAGAAGAAGACAAAATAGAAACTCGCCATTAATTAAGCGAGGAGGCTTTAAAAACGGTGCCGGGAGTTATAACCAGACCTCTGACAAGTATTTCAAATTTTGTGTTTAGATCTGGACCGTGCGATCATAATGTGAGCACTGAGTTCCTTCCATAATCATGCTACAGCTAATCGGACGGTTGGGATCTAAATATAAAATTTGAATTAACTCAGGTGATATGAATTCCTTTCGCTTATGTGGCAGTGCTGTAAATAGAGGGAAAATGAAGGGGTGAAAGAAAGGGAGTGAATGCGAAGATTGTATTGGCGGGAGGTTTCTCTTGTGATGCGCGCTGGAGGGATAATTATGTAATTTTGTTGAAATTTAAGGGTGCCGTGTGAAACTGAAAAGATGGTAGGATTACCACGCATTATCAGGATTGTCTGCAGTTGTAGACGGTACAGTGGTCGATTTTACCTTTTGCGGGAGAGAGATCTTAGCCGTTGGTCTGTTATCAAGGGCTGAGCACCACTTGACTAAACTAAGAAATAGCAGCGGATCACCTGTGTGATAAGCGACGAATGATTTTTTATCTCAGTTAATTGAATCCGTATCCTCAACGGTACCGTAAAAGATTCCCTTTTACAATTAGCTATTTACGGTTTGATATTAACTCTCAGCCGGTTTGGTTCGGGCTGACTGAGGGGGCAGTATTATTGGGCTTTGAGATTCGTGCCAAGTTAAAAAGAACGGTCCAGATCAAGTAGTTGTAAAAGATTCCCTTTTACGGTACCGTCGGTGATATGAATTCTCAGTTAATTTCAAAGTCAACAAGAACAGTTTAGGTACTGGCGGCGTGCTGTTCAATGTATAGCATCAAATGTCTAATAAATACAATCAAACTATACTTTGTTTTCAAATATTAAAATTATGTGAAAAAATAAAATAATATTGCCAAACAATAAAATTTATTTTCTAAAATTTTAATTATTAATTAGAATAAATAATGACATAATTTATATTGTTATGGTCGCATGTCATATCCTATGTTATATAAGACTAGTTCGCATGCTTCGTCATGCTATTTTATCTAAAAGTGATCACAGTACATGAATTTATACGATACGTGTCTGACGCACATGTCAATTCATATATAGTATGTATTTATTTACGGATCCAAATCTGTTGAAATTCGAGATTGTGAATAGTAACTCTGAAATTTCTAAAATCCGAAATCCAGCTGTCAAACTGTTTCGAGATGCGTGCACAGAAAAACCAGCTATTTCGAGATGCATGCACAGAAAAAATTGGACGGCTGAATTCGGAATTTCAGATATTTCAGAAATACTGTTCATGGATCTCGAATTTCAGCATAATTAAATTCATCTATTTACATTGTAATTTTTTTTTTCATTCCCAATAAAAATATATTTTTTTATTTTCCAATTAAAATTAACAAATGTAAACAGTTGTAATAGGAAAAAAAAACAGTTGAAGGTGGAGCAGGAGCAAGGTGGTGGGCCCTTCCAAGTCAGAGTTGGAGATGATCCATGTTTGGTTCTAAATGGGGAGCTGAGCTTTTAGTTTTATTGGTGTTATGTGTTGTACCTTGTACCTATTTTTTTTTTTACTTGATGGAGGTATGGAGCCCCTCACATGTAGCCACAAAAACTGTAACCAGACAAGTTTTCATCTGTTATCACATCTAATTGTTTTATTAGAGTATAAAATAATGGAATAATAAATTTTTACTTAAAATTGTCTCAGTACACTTTATCTTTGTTTGACTGAATAAGCAAAAAAAATAGTAATCTTGTATTCACTATTACTGTACTCAATCAATCAACTCCTAACACAAATTACAAATAATTTTATCCTTCACCAAAACTTCTACTAATTTATTTTATTGTTATGCAAAGCAGAAATGAAGTTTTGTTTTAAATGATTCAGAGCATCTGTATCCCTAAAGTATTAGAGATTCTAATCTGACGTGGCAGTTGTTAAACCAGTTTCAGAGATGTAGATAGATTTCTTATTTAGCAACTTTGCTCAATAATTCTTATTAAGAAATTGTTTATAAACTCTGACTTGGCAAAACGATTGGCCTGTATTCGCTAAATTAGTTTAATTTACTGGTGATGTGGCTTATCAATTTTAATTTACTGATGATGTGGCTTATTAGAAACTCTAAATTTTAGTTTCAAGGATGTGAATATTTAGAAACTCCAGAGTCTATAATTTCTTAAAAGCAGTTAATGAAAGTTTTTGGTAAAATTAAGTATGTAATAAAAAGGAACAACATCTAAGAAATAATTTATGTAAATCCTTTAACTAAAAATTATTGCAAATAAACCAGTAATTGAAACAATCAATAAGAATTAAAAAATATATATTGATTTCGGAGAGAACCTTTTTCAATACTTTTATATCATACTTGAATGCCACGGATAACAAAAAAAATAACTTAATGCATAAATTCAGATGCCTTACAAATTAAAAATTACACAAAGAAATTGTATCAAAGAAAACTAAATTTTTTTTAATGTACAAATTTCAATACTAACAACAGCACCTTGTCACTACCAAATAGTGACAAATCAATAGCTCAGATTCGGTTCAGTGAGGTCAAAATTCGTAATTCGGGTATAATTCGGGAATGATTCAGTACAACAAGGAAGCAAAAAAAAAAAAAAAAACCCAAAAAAACCGTATAAAAAATTAAAAAAAAAATTTCGCATTTTTATCGCAAATAATTCGTCAACTCACGTTTTATACGTGTTTTATTTGCGAATAAAACATGTTATATGTTTTTCTGCCTTTTATTCAGAGTTCGGTTCGATAACGTCGAAAAAACAAATTATATACGTTATACGCGAATTTTGTCACTATGCTACCAAGTTCTCAAAAAAAAAAAACCAGCACCTGATGTAACGCTAGAAAGGCCACAGAAGATCTGTTCCACAGCTGGAGCCAGTAATAACTAAAAGCGCGCTAGAAGCATGCAGTGGCAATATATAGTGTAGACATGTTCCATAGGAGAACTTTCTTCTTTACAATTTGGGTCCCAGTGCTCATAGTAGGTGATATTAACAACAGGTTCAGTCAAACTGTGTTGTAGCTACGGATTGATTGACGGAGATAGAAGGGATGTTTGGCCTTTTATGACAAGACAAGAAAACGACTGGAGTTAATTAATATATAATAAATTAAATTAAATGATTCGAAAGAAATGAATAAAGAATGTGATGCGACATTTGACAGACGTGAAGCAATAAATTTAGTTCATCTTGGAAAGTCGCTAAAGCCTATGTTAGTGTTTACCGTTTTCAATTCAATGTCATTTAATTGGAGACGATTTATTCAAATTTTTTATTATTTAACAATTTCAAGTACTAAATATAGCCCCGATAGACGTCTGTCTGTCTGCCGAATTTTTTAGTTAATACAGCAAAAAAAAATTAAAATTAAATGATTACCGTCTTTTCTAGCATATTTTAAATTCTACACCTATGCGTATCTAGTTCGTGCATCAAAATAAATTGGTGCTCGGACTGGATTGGCACACTGCTCTAACTGAGTTAACGCACTAAAATTGGTACAAAATTAGTGCTTAAACGGAGTGAAACACACAGAAAAACAGTAAAAATTTCGAAATAGGTGGTGCTCTAATTGGTGCTCTAACCCAGTTAGAACACCAGTTGGTGCGCTATGCAATTATCATGTCATCACAGAAATGCTAAAAAAAAAAAGTTTCGCAAATAGCATAGTTATAACGAAACTATCTACATAGCTTTTTTTGTTTCAAAAATTATATTTTATATTTCTACTAATTATCAACATTATTTAAAGTCCCGCTGAGTAATAAGTAACACAAAATTAATTAAGGAATTAAAATATTTATATTGAACTAGTACAAAGTCCAAATTGCTATTCAAAATATTCCTAATAATATCATATACTATTTATCTTTTTCCAGTCAAAATAACGTAAACATCATGGCATAAACTATCTATCTTTTTTGTTCAAAATAATTTACGCATCATGGCATAAACAATCTATTTTTTATATTAAAAGCAAAAGCAATTTGGACTTTGAAATTTTTTTATCTTTAAAATAAATTTTCAATTTGAGTCTTTATATAAAAACCTATGTAGCATAGCGTACATGCATTATTTGTGCTACACACTATGTGCTATAGCGGATCACTATTACCGCTATAGTGGTCATGGTTGAAATAACACACTTTTATCTCATAATTTAGCGTTTAAAGGTCCGAAAACGTTATTGCGGTGCTATAGCGCGCTATTTAGAACACTGATCGTTAACATTGAAGTCAACTTTTGGTTGTTTCTGCTATATTCAAGCATCTAGATTCCAATTTTTTTCTTTTTTTTCCTATTAAAATATTATTAGTATTCAATTCAACCAGCGCAAATGTAATACTTTGATATTAAAATTAAAAAAGTCGATAATTATGCAATTTTACTTAATTATCTAGCGAAAATGTTGTATTTGAAATTTCTTGAAAAAACATGTTATTTTCTTTAATTTGTTATCTTTTAATGTTCTTAATAAAATTTTCGGTTGTAGCTTGTAGGTAGGGAATTGCAAACTTGTCTGTGTCATATTTCGACGAGCTGTGTCATGCTAATACATCAAAAAATCTAAACATGTTGTGTTGTATCGTATCGCAACGTGCGGCTATCGAGCACAACACAGATATCGACATGACATGTCTTGATAAGGTGTGTTTAGACGTGTCATGTTATTTATTTTTTTTAAATCTTACTTAAAAGTTAATTATAAATATGTAATAATGTATAAAAAAAACTATGGAAAAATATCTAGAAAATATGTAAAAAATAAAATAAAATAATCTTATATGCAAATTTCATTCTTCTTTTTCTCAATTTTTTTATACACGGGTTTTTTCTTTTCTTTTATTCTGTTTTGATATAATTCGGAAAGATATTATGGATGTAAATAACATTTCTAGGTGCAATTGAGGAGCAATTTTGGTGAACTAATATAAAAACCTAGATGCGTGTTGAGCCGAAAACTGAAAGTTTAATATAATGACTAGGAGAAAACTGGAAGTTTTGGAATTTTCATTGTGACATAAACTTCTATTGATCTTTTTGGATTTTTCATTGCACAATCAGGAGCTGATCCATGTGCCGCCTATCAATGGTGCTTTTTAGTATAAATCCGAACATTTAAAGAGCAACCAACATACTTGCCATTTACGAAGAGAAGGGATGAAAAAATACCCGTCAAAATGGATGTCAAAAGAGAGCTAGTCGTGATGAAAATCTGTACGTAGCATCATATTAATGAGTTCTTCACTTGAGAACCATCGCTCTAGATTGGAGAGAAGGAGAAAGTTTTGGTGAAAGGGAAAAAGAATAAATCAGACCGGTTGGGTTCAGGTTCAAAATTGGACATTTCTGTGGGTTTCTGGTTTGGATCAGATTTTACTACGTGCTGGTAACTTGAGATTTTAATACTACCAGCAATGTATTGTATTTGATTATAAAAACCTCAACATCTACAACTTACACTTTGGGTTATTTAGCACAATCTATCTACATGCTGGTAACTTGAGACCCATATCCATTCACATAATCTACAGAAAAAGGAAAACACAAAAATTTGGAAATTGCTCTGAAAGTCCAATAAACTGCATTTCATAAACATAAGGCCTCCGGTCTTCCAACTGCTCTCATCCTGAGACCCTCTAAGATATGAGTCCGGATCCCCTAAAGTAACCCAATTTTTGAGTTTCAACGTGTACGGGTGCCTATTCGGTGGTAGCGCAGGGAGCCAGTATTATTTGTGGGGTCCAGTATCTTTAAGATTCGTGTTAGAGCATCTTGGACGGTTTGGATCAAAACTCAAAAATTGGGTTAATGCACTGGATCTGAATTTCTAAGATATCCAGTAGCCTAAAAGATCTGGTACCGATCTGGTACTTGTTTCAGTTACCATCTCTAATATGCACTTAAATCTTTTCAGAACATTAATTTCAATTGTATACCTTCTATTTAGCCATATCTATCTAAAACTTGAACTTGTTATATTGGGACAGTATAATATATGATGAATTTCAATCTCCCATCCAGATCCAATGTGGATAAAAAACTCCCATTTAACTATTCATGATTCTCTTGTTTAACATATAAATTTATTGGAATATTGAATCATTTTATTATATTTCGGATAATACTCGTTCATTTTACTAAGATTTTGGTAACCTATCTTTAGAGGCTTCAAATTTTAGCCACCAAATTATATAGAACTTGAATTTTACAACCACGAGCTATTTTATGTTCACATTATGCACAGAGGAAGAACAGCCTGCCGTACATATATTCACAAAATATTCATGGTTGGCATCCAAATAATTATTTATACAAACAATAACATGATAGCACTTACTGCCACATATATATTCATAAATCAAAGCTGGTCATATAACATATCAAGGTCATAATTTAGATATATACAATGGAAATAAATACCCAACATGGTAAATGATTACAAGATATCAAATTTCACCATATTAGAATATTAGCTGGAATCAAAATAAATCCTAACATAATAACTCTTTAAGTTAGAATAAAATTAACCCAAGTGGCAGCAGTAATAACCTATATATATATATATATATGCCATCTCATAGCATAATATGCAAAAACACACCTCAAACTGGCCTTGAATCTCAAGTACCTGAAACCAACACAAGTGAAAACAAGTAGGTAATTTGTAATACTAAAATTACTTCGAAAAAACATTGATCACCAAAAGAGTTAAGAAGGCAGTCAAATTTGAACAACTAAACGAAATATCTAATTAATTAAACAAAAAGCTAAATTAATACTCAGTTAAACTTACTAGGCTCTTTATGCATGCATAATTGATATCGGAGAGCTACACCAGACTAGGCACAAACCAAGAGCCCACTTTATCAAAAGGGCAAGGCAGCACCTCAGTTGTATCATCTCCTATGTCGTATCTACAAAGATATTGCTCATCTGTCAGGAAGTAAATACAATTCCCTTTGAATCTAGCAAAGTTACTGGCACGGAACGATAACCCACGATAATATTGCAGAAACAACATTTGGTCACCGATATCAGTGATTTTCACCCAACAAGGTTTTGCTTTTCCATCACCGAAATAAAGACAGTATATATCAAAGTGGCACTGCTCACCCTCATAATATTGGAACAACCTCAGGATCTTTCCTCTTGACTCAACCATAACTGTGCAACCTTTTAGAAGAGGGTTTGTGTCCTTTGGTGGTGCAACTTGATAAGCCAATTTTTTGGTGGCAATATCAATAACATTTGTAATTTCAGTTTCTCTGTCGTGGCTAAAGTATTGTCCCCTATAAAATGCATTAGCACTGTTGCCGACCCCTTCTACATTGACCCAATCGTCAGCATCAGGTCGCCAAAAAGCCATCATCTTGTGTGGGGAACTCCATTCGATATTATCATGTACAAAATAATTTTCAATTAAAGGCGGTGATATATGGTTATATCACCGCCTTTAATTGGATCTGGACCAATATAGTCGGGGAACCCAAAGACATTAACCCTAGGGGCATAAATCTGATCATTAGTAAGAGGATTAAGGAGATACATCTGGAAACTATTTATATGAGTGGCAAGTAAGTAACGGCATGCGGGGCCCTCGAGCCAGGCACGGCGGGAACCTGGACAGGTGACAGTATGAACTTTACCGGACGAGAGGCAGTAGAAGCGTATAATGGCATTTTCATGATGTTTTTCAGGGTCTTCACGGAGCTCGAGAAGCCAAGGGAGTTGTGGGGGATGATCGTTGACTGGGGCTGATAACTGCCAACTCTTGCACACAGCACGGAAGCGTATGAAATCAGAGATATCAAGGAGCTTTTTGTAGAAGAGATGGAGAACGTCTTCTGGAAGTTCTGACCAGTTTCTCTCTATGCGGACGCCATCAGTACAGCTTCGCTCTCCCGTGGTGACAGTGGTTGTCTTTCGCTTGGGCATCTGATTTTTAAAGGAAACAAGTGTAGTTAATACTAAATTTAAGAAGGCCTTAAGTTTGATATTCATACTTAATTAAGCAGGATAGTGCCATTAAAAAAAATAAAATTCTTCTTTTACCTTCCCTTTTTAATTATAAGATAGGAAAATTTGTAGTCATTTATACTTTAATCAACCACATATACTAACCACTCACAAAAATGCAGTGAATCCCCAATTTATAACCCTAAACATTGCATGTCATACTGAAAACCCGGAACACCACCTACTAAGGCATGATTGCAATACTGACCTTAACCTAAATTAAACAAAAAAACGATTATTGAAGTTCAACACAAAGATAACAGTTCATACATGCGAAAATTCAACAAAAAGGGCATCCAACAAAGCAAAATCATAAAAGATAAAGGTTCTTAGCAACTAAAGCAGGAAGTTCAGCAAAGGAAGGAACATACCACATTTGAGAAAGGGACTAATACCACAATTATAACCAAATTCTATCCCTGTTCAACCAAATTAAACACCCAAACAAAAAAAAAGGTTCTCAGCAACTAAAGAACAGCACTTAACACATTTAAAACACTGGTTCTTCCCCTATTCTCCCAATTAAAAAGCCCAAACAGTGTAGAGGGTCTCAGCAACTCAACACCGGTTCTTAACCTATCACACAAAGTTCATGCATTATTCAAACTCAAGCACATTTCAGCACAGCACAAATTCAGAACATCATATAACACAATAACACCACATTAGGTTCAGATCAGCAATTAAGCAAAGGCACACAAATATTAAAAAATTATAAACATTTTGGTAAATATTACCAAAATTAAATTTGATTCAGTACCATCCTCAACAAACTATCAAGATGTAACCAAAAACCACAACACTTTTTGTTCTAGGTGATCTATTTTTTTTTGAAGAATAGTGGATATATCCACCGATTTCATATTGAAACCATATGAACCTGATTGGTACCTAAAATAGGTACCAAGTCAGATATAAAAGTCACATACAACTATATTATACAAAACTAGAAGCGCCTAACTAGAGCAGCTACTAACCAAAAAGACTAAAGTTTAAAGTATAAACATAACCAGCATCAGATCTAACAGAATCATATAACCAAAAGTAAAACAAAAATCCTGCACAGTATTAAGCTATTTCCTCCCAGTTGATTTCTTCCCCATCACTCGATTCTGTGCCAGACATTTGATTTTGGAGGTTGCCAGCTCCAAAATCCTGAGTAGAGACTTCCTCTGAATTGTCCCTGTTGCTAGACAGCAACAGATCCACTACCTGTGCTGTATCTGGACTGCTGGATGCCTCCTCCAGAAGTAAGTCTGGGAGGTCCTTAACATCAAAGGGGAGCATAAGATTTAATTTAAGTAATGAATTTTCAGAGTGAGATTTACACCAGAATGTTGCTAAAGAAATTATCTTAGTACCTATGGCCTTAATAGAAAGAGGGTGAGAACTATTAAAACAGACTCTATTTCTTTCTAACCAAATGGACCAAAGAATAGCAGCCCTCAGTAATTCTGTTAATAATCTGTCTTTTAAAGGAATGACTGCATCAAGCAGCCATAGATCATCTAAAGACTCACAGTCAAAAGAAAAAGTATTATAAGAAGCTATCCAGTTCCAAATTAATCTAACATAAGAGCAATTGACAAATAGATGATCTATATTTTCCTCTTGGTCACAAAAGACACAAGAAGTATCACCAGGCCACCCTTTAAGTGCCAAATTACACTTAGTAAGAATCTTATCTTTTCGTACTAACCACAGGAAGATTTTGATTTTTAGGGGGATATGGGCTTTCCAGATAGAGGTATATTCAAGATTAGGTATACCCCCTGTTCTAGGTGATCTAAATGAAAACACTGTTCGTAATTTGAATAAAAAAGTTATATTAAAAGCTAAACCCTAAACCCTAAAAACACTGTTTGTAATTTGAATAAATAATAACAAAAATAAATTCTGACCTTGGTGTTGAGAGAGGGTGTCAGCGACTGGGAGATGTGTTGTAGGGTTTTGTGAGAGAGCGGGTGTGAGAAATAGAGGTGAAATAGTGGGTTGATTTGTGAACTTGAATCTACAACAATGGAATCAGAAAGAGCAAAGCAATGTTGAGAAAATTGCTAAACCATCCATCCACCTATTTTGTGTGTGTGGAACTGAGGTCTGTGAGACTGGAATTCAGATCCTCCCCGGTACCGTAATAGGGAATCTTTTACAATTACTTGATCTGGACCGTTCTTTTTAACTTGGCACGAACTTCAAAGCCCAATAATACTGCCCCCTCCGTCAGCCCGAATCTCAAAGCGGCTGAGAGTTAATCTCAAACCGTAAAGTGAAGGGAATCTTTTACAGTAATGGAGAAGATACTTGTCCGACTGGACTGAGGGGGGCGGAGAATTCATATCACATATTATTTTCTTATTGAACGCAGGCCTACCTGGGCCCATTATTGCAATGAAGGCTGAATTTACGGCCCATTATTTTTACGATAGTTCCGTAAAGAGCGACTAGGCCCGGCACGGATTGGAGCCCGCCAAGCGGAATCCATATCCTCTGAGGTAACAGAATATTTCTGCTTTAGATTTGGACCGTCCGATCGGAATACGAGCCAATCCAGCCCGAGGTGAAACGCACGGATTCTCTTTAATATTTATGCAGATTCTATTTGGACGGTCTGGATACAAACCAAATATTCTGTTACCTTAGGTTATACGAATTCCGCCAAGTCCGAGAACCGGCCGCCATTTGCTAAATGCGTGGATAAGGCGATGGATTGCTCTCTCTCTCTCTCTCTCTCTCGCGCGCGCGCTCTCTTCAATAGAATCCATGCCTCCGCTTCTCCACTCAATTTGTTCTTTCCCAAGCACCGCTAAATCTGTCTTTGAAACCAAACCAAAGGTATGCTTCCTCTCTCTCTCTCACCTCACAAAGAACCCCACTTTATCCCTGAAGAAACAAGTATGCACTACTTGTGCAACATTACAAGATGAGAATGCGATGTTCCCTCAAACTGAAATTACAACCAAAACCAAGTATGTGTTTCTCCTTGAGGCCTATCAATTATTCCAAAAAATGACCAATCAAGGCCATAGACCCACGCCGTCAGCGTGCAATAGCTTAGTTTTTTCTCTTTGTGATCATGGCATGTTCAGAAAAGCTGTGTGGATTGTGGAGTTCATGCTTCGTAGTGGTGTTACGTTGCTCGATGAGGTTTGCACGCTCATTATAAAAAATCTCATTACCATAGGAGCATACGAGTATGCCATCAAACTGCTCGATGAAATGGAGCATAGAGGCTGCACTGTCGATCCAAATGTGTGCGACACCGTGACAAATTCAATGTACCGGGAAGCGGTCACATGCCGGGGTTGGCACTTTTGGGATAAACTAATTCAGAAAGGACTTGCACCAACTAAACCAAAAACTATTAACAAATTGTTAATGGTTGCTTATCCACAGGGAGGTGCCTACTTGACTGTTTCTATGTTAACCCAAATCTTGTTAAGAGGTGGAGAACCAGACTCTAGATGTTACCAGGCGGTTCTAAGAGCATACAGGGATGACAACCTGGTTAACGAGGCCTTGGAGCTATTTTTGGTATTGCCCCCTTGTTTGAAGTATCATTTGATAACCTATAACATTTTGTTACATGCATTGGGTCAGCAAGGCCGGTGGAACGAGGCAGAGGCAATCTTAGATGACATGATGGAGAGAGGAATCATGCTCGATATTGTAACTTATACGGGTTTGATAGTAGCAATAGCAAACAAAGGATATGCACATGAAGCTTTGGAAATTGTTGAACAACTTGGCATAAATGGGTTTGAAATTGGTGCAAGGTGCTTCAATCCGATAATCATGCGTTTTTGTTCAGAAGGCCAGCTGAACATGGTCCACAAATGTTTGAAAAGCATGGAAAGATGGAAGTGCCCTTCCAACTATGCCACATATAGGGCTATTGCCCTCCTTTGCAACAGAGGGATCTTAGATGAGGCATTTCAAATTTTGGAGTCATTGCGCCAAAAGGAGGGTAAAGAGCTGTACTCTTTTTATGGGAAAGAGGTGATATTGTACCTGTGTTCTAAAGGTAACACCTTAGAGGCATTGCAAATTCTGACCAAGCTAGAGCAGGTACAGGTACAGTATACACCCGATTTACAAACCTTGGTACATGTTGTAAACGGTTTGGGCGAGGAATGCTTTTATGAGGAGGCAGTGGAGATGTTTGAAGTGATGGATAAGTATAATGTTCGGCCAAATATTGACAACTATAATAAGCTTGTTTTACTATTATGCAAGGGGGGAAGAATAGATTTGGCAATAAATGCTCTTGAAAAAATGGTAATGAAGGGGTATGAGCCGACGCAGCGAACGTATTCGATTATTATCGAAGCGATTGGAAACCTTGAGAGGAAAGATTTAGTAGGGGAGTTGTTGAGGGAGTTGTATGCAAGAGGGAAAGTGAGTCAAGAGAGTATGGAGAAGATTAGCTTGAAGTTTTGCTTGGATAATGTTGGATTTTAGTTTGCAAAAATGGAACTAAATCTGTCTCCGTTGAGATGGCACGAGGGATGAAGAAAAACCTAGCTTGGAAGATTTGATTGAATGACATATATACCCTTCTTGTCCTTTTCGTTTCATTTTCTGATGAGAAATTTTGTAGCCAAAATTGTTGCCTGAGTTAAAACTGAAAAATGTTAAAACCATTCTGAAATTATCTAAAAATACTTTTCAAGTTCAACTGATGAAACCAAACTTCCTTCTGCAAAGTATCAAAGACACTTGATCTCTGGTATTTTACAACACATACAATGTCTGAAATCAGCATGTGACCTAGAATGAACAAGTAGCTAGTTTACATACATTGTGATAATTATATCATTTTTACTGTTTAGTCGAGAAAGAAAAATTAAACTTTTATCTTTGAGCGAAAATATCTACAACAATTTATTCTTGTTCGATTTCTGAATCTATACTTAATATATACTATTTTCTGATTTTAGTTTATCAGTTTATATATATTTGTTGATGAATGTAGAATGGCCCATATATTCATATTTAAGATTGTTATAACTGATATTTTGATGTTTGTATTGGTATCTTTTTCCCTATTTGTGAAACTTTGACTTTAAATCTGATGTTAAGCAAATTATTGAGTTGGAATCTTTGCCTATATATTGAATGTTGTCCAATATTAATTGATGGTGTCTAATTCTGTTGGTGTTGAGATTTCACATGGAGTTGCAATTTGCCAATTTTTTTGGTCATTTATGAATCTGGTCAATTATAGAAATAAAAAATATTCTTTTTTTTTTTGGTTATGTAAGCTTATGATGCTCTAAATCAGAGTTGGAACTGATATGTAATGGTGTTGTATTGTCATTTGTAACTAAACGATTTTTTGAGCAAATTTGATTTTCTATTTTTGTTGTTTCTATTTGCAATTTTCCATTTGTAACTAAACTGATATGCAATGATCTTGTTTATATTAATCTGAGAAGGGCATTTGCTAGACCATTTTCAAGTTTTAATATGAAAGAATACATATATGAAACATTGTAATTTATTACTATATTTTAAATTAATCTGTAAATTTCCCAAACTTAGAAGAAATCTGGGGATCATAGCTAAAGGAATTGTGCTAAAATCAAATATATGTGCCATTGAAAGTAAAAATTTCAAATTGGAAGGTGTAATTATATATCATTTTTGTCTAAAAAAAAATAATAAAAGGTGGAAGAAGAGATATTCTAGAAGAATGTTTCTTTTATTCTATTACAATTTTAGAAGATATAAAGTCTTCAAACAAGATTTCTACAATATTATATTTTTCATATTAACTGATATTGTATTAAGAAAATAATATCAATATTAGTATATTATTATTATAACCATTTGCTTCCCTTATTGATAACAATTAATATTAAAATTGATTCTTATACAATTTGCTATAGAAATGTTAACTTCATATATGTATTAAATGCATGAAATTTTGTAAATTGAAATAAGTAAATTACTTTTTTGTAATATTCTTTTTAGATAATTTGGTTCGAATTTCTTTAGTATTAAAAGATATTATTTTGTTTTTATGATCTCAACCATATATATAAAAAAAATTGTGGTACGATCTAATATATTGTACTTAGAATTTGGTATAAAAGGTGTCTTGTAAGTTGTGAGTCCTCATTGAAAATTGTCATTTAGAAAAGTTTTACATGTAAACACACACAAAGAGACATGAAACAGATGAAGAGGAAGAAAGTTTTGCATGATCTATCATAAATATGTTATTTAAAAGTTCTTGATTTCATTTAAGCATGTCCAATTATGAAATGACTCCAGCTTTGAATTTGTATATATAAGAAAGAATCAAAAAGCCATTAGCGTATAGCCTATTTTTACTTTTTAATTTTAAGATCACAAAATGATAAATACATCTTTTATAACTATATTTATGTTTTTATATTCGTTCTTAAATCTTGCTGTGAGATATTAGAGAAAAATCAACAAATTTATTGGAATAAAAGTTCTCAATTTAAAATAAAGTATGACCAATTATAAAGTGGCTCCAGCTTTAAATTTGTATATATAAGAAAGAATAAAAAAAACCATTAGCATATAGTCTATCTTTACTTTTTAATTTTAAACATCAGCTGCAACAAGAGTATCCTCATTCACCGACTTAATCCAATAGATTTAAATTTAGTTAGTGCTTGTCCAAGAACAAAAAAAAGACTTGAAACACCTAAAATATCCTCCCAAAAATGTTCCCTGGTTCTGGCCACACTTCTAAATCGAGGAAAGAAAGAAACTATAATGGTACACACCTCTAAATCGAGGAAAGAACCAAAGATGTCCCCTGGTTCTAGCCACTACCTTCGTCATTGTAGTACAAAGCATATGTTACCTTAAGATTACATCAACTTCCGAACCATCAGAATCTGTTGCCTTGTCATTGTAGTACAAAGCACCTTCTTTCCAGTTTTCAGAATCAGGACCATTGAATATGGAATTTTGTTATTTGATATGAATACGCTGATATTCATAGTACGAACATGCTCCAGAGTAAGGTAACTGTATTCGTGTTTTTATATAAATTGTTCAATCTTGATGTAAGATATTAGAGAAAAATCAACAAATTTATTGAAATTATGTAATGAAAGTAGGTTTTGAAAAAAACATGCTTGCTATATGATAACATATTTTTTTCGTTTTATAAAATAGATGTTTTCAGAAATTATATATAATGTTGTCAACATTTGAACTCAAAAATATTATTGTAATATATATTTTCATTTTCTGATGAGAAATTTTGTAGCCAAAATTATTGACTGAGTTAAAACTAAAAAACGTTAAAACCATTCTGAAATTATCTAAAAATACTTTTCAAGTTCAATTGATGACACAAAACTTCCTTCTGCAAAGTATCAAAGACACTAGCTAGAAGGCCATTTTGAATACTTGATCTCTGGTATATTACAACACATACAATGTCTGAAATCAGAATAACTAGAATGAATAAGTAGTCGACATACTGATTCATATATCATAATTGGTATTGTGCCCTTCTATTGTGATAATTATATCATTTTTACTGTTTAGTAGAGAAAGAAAAATTAAAGTATTATCTTTGAGCCAAAATATTTACAAATACAGATATCATGACAATTTATTCTTGTTTGATTTCTGAATATATACTTAATATATACTATTTTCTGATTTTAGTTTATTGGTTTATATATGTCGATGAATGTAGAATGGCCCACATTTTCATATATAAGATTGTTATAATAGGAAAATTACTTTCTTTGTAATATTATTTTTGGATCATTTGAGGTTCGAATATCTTTAGTGTTAAAAGATATATATTTTTTTATGATCTCAACCATTTTAAAAAATTATTACGATACTATGTAATATATTTGTACTTTTCATTGAAAATTGACATCTAGAACAGTTTTGCATGTACACACATGCATACATTCATACATACATAATGACACACGAGTAGCGTTAAAATGCACCATTGGTTTTGTGCTCCAATCATGCTCCACGTCATTTTCTACATTTTCAAAGTACAAATAGTCGATCCGAACCGCTCAACATGATCTTCATATTAAAATGTGCTTGGAGACAAAATTTTATATTTTTTGAAATTCTTTTACTATTTTTTTAGATAGGTACAAAATCACTGTTTTGAATGATCCAAAATCTTCTGAAAGAAGTGATTTTGTACCTATCTAAAAATTAGTAAAAAAATTTTAAAAAATATAAAATTTGATCTCCAAATACATTTTAATACAAAGATCATGGTGAACGGTTCGGTGAACGGTTCGGACTTTGAAAATGAAGATATGGATGTGGAGCATGATTGGAGCACAAAATCAGTGGTGCATTTTAACCCTACTCATGACACAAACACACAGAGAGACGTGAGAGAGATGAAAAGAAGAAAGTTGTGTATGATCTATCATGCATATGTTACTTAAAAGTTCTTGATTTAGTATCTTTAACATAATTGGCTCCAGCTTTGAATTTTTATATGTAAGAAAGAATCAATAAGTCATTAACATGTAGTCTATCTATATTTTTTTTAATATTTTAAGAACAATAACTGTATTCATGTTTTTATATACGTTTTGAATCAATAAGTCATTAGCATGTTTTTATATACGTTTCTATATTTTTAAGAACAGTAACAATAAGTCATTAGCATGTAGTCTATTTATGAGATATTAGAGAAAAATCAACAAATTTATTTAAATTATTTAATAAAAATAGATATGATATATGATATGATACCATATTAAACGTGATAAAATGCATAAATTACTTAACATCTGCTCCATGCTTCTAATTCATTAAGAGTAAGAAAAATACTAAAACAAATTTCTGCAACAAACAATTTGTTATTTTTATTGTAATCTTGGTATAGACTATCAAGTTGAATTAATTTATTGAATTTTTAAATAGCATCTTTTACATCGTCTATTGACATTAATTCCCATGGCCATCTACGCCATTTCCCCGCCCTACTACCCCTTACATAAATTTTCTGTGTCCCCTTGTTATCACTTACATCTCAAAATGCATAAATTACACCTAGAACAAAAAAAGTTTTGTGGTTTTTCGTTACATTTTGCAAAAGCATCCTTAATTGTTGTCTCAGCCAATTTTTAATTTCAACATAAATCAAGAATTAAAATTCGAGTATTTGTCAAGTTGAGAAGTTACATGTCATCAGGCTCCACTATCTGGTAAGTTGTTCTTGCCTTGAACATCTTAACAAACTCATCTGACATAAATAAAAGAAAACTAAGAGCAGTAATATCACTTTGCAAAGAACCTTGATGAGGTCAAACTATAATACTAGTCGGACTACATTATAACTCATATTGGCTTGATTGGCACTGAATTTTGTACTGTAACCAACAAAATTATAATAAACTGTTGTTTTCTTGAAGCAAATTGGATTGCCATTAGGTATACAATTGTAACTGAACTACAACATTTGATCTGACCTAAAGAAATTTGAATCTTTATAAAGTAAGATATCTTTTCCAAAAATAAAATTACTAAAGAGACTCATTTGTAAATAGATAAAATATAGAGGTGAGAATGCAAGAACATCACCTATGGAGTAATCCAGGATCATCAATGTCTAAATGAATATTCACTGGTATGAAACAATGTCAAAGTAAGCACCTGTTACAAGTCAGAAAAGAAGCAAGAGTACTTGACTAGTTTTTAAAAAGGTGTAAAAATAAAAGGAATGTAATTTACAGAGAAAAATTAAGTCATGATAATGTATATACAATGGTTGTTACAATTCCACTACATGGTCTACCAGTAGGCCACACATCACAGGTTCATCAAGTATGAATGTTAAATATTAAATATTTATTGGTGGATTTCTTTTTAGCCAGATTAATTTAAGTTTCAAGTGTGTAACATGCGTCGAACAACCAGCCAATGACACCACAAGAATTGATCCCAAATTTATTTTTGTGTTCTTGTTATTAACTTTAGTGAGCAGTAAATAGTAAAACAAGCCGAAACGAATCTGCTGAAATTCTCATTCATGAACAGTGTTTATTCGTGAACAGTGTTTCTGAAATATCTGCTTTTTCGAATCCAGCCGTCGAGCTGTTTCAAGATGCATGCACAGAAAAACCAGTTGTTTCGAGATGAGAAACACTCTTCACGAACGAGGGATTTCAGCATATTTCAATTCTATAACAAGCATGTGTATAACAAATTGACATTGAACTTAATCACAATCCAATTAGACTAACAACTAATAAATAAAAAGACAGTATTTACTGATATTTCACAATCAAATTTGACTTTCTAAAGTTTTAAATATCAGAAGTGCTATAAACAATTCTTTTTCTGGTTCAACTTTTTAACTTTATGATCTGCTTCTATAGAAAATTTTAAATTTTCTCAGTTCCTTCTAAAAGGTAATACCAGTACAAAAGTCATTTTCTTTTCTGTTCTTTTTATTTTATTTTTGTAAGATTCACCAGTAAGAATTCTTATTCACAAAAGAAACAACTGCTAGTAAAAACAAACTCAAGAGAGTATTAGATGATTCATCATGGAATCTCTTTATAGAATAATCTCAAATCCAAATTTGTAAAAACAAAAAAACCAAAAATGAAAGAAAGAGATTTAAGTTACCCTTTCCAGACAATATCAAGAATCAGTAAACTTTAAGAAGTTCATTCAATTCATCAAACCAAGTCTCTCGTTTTTTTTTCTCCTCAGAGTGAGAGGTCAGGGGTTATGTGCAGTACCAGCGACCGACCATCATGACATGATATCAACATGATCATCGACATTATCATGATGAACAAAAAATAATAACAATAACAACATCTTTTGACATTAAATTGACATTCAGCATCCCATGACAGCGCAATTGTAAACGAAATTTGCTGAATGTTTACTGTCCATCATCTCCCATACAGGCGGGCTGTCATCTCTGGGGACCCACGCATGGAGCTCAATCATCCCCCCTCCCAACACCCTGGGCCCACCAATCACCACCAACCGGTCCCCACACGCCCGAAAAGCAATACCCCAGCCATTAACTGAATCGGGCCGCTCAGGCAATCTACCGAGAGTAACCCATGTGTTAGACTCTTTGTTATACTTCCGCACTTCCTTGTCCCCGTAAATCGCTGCATACAACTGATTATTCACAACAGCAACCAATGGTGGGGCACCACTCGCCCCTTTCAAACCCGCAGCCATATCATCTATGACCCGCCACGTGCCAGTCTCTATATCGTACTCCTCTCCACAAGTCAACAAATCAGTGTTGCTGTTACTAGACATGCCACCTAGCACATAAAATTTGTTGTCCATGTACACACCCGAGCACATTCTTCGAGGTTTCGTCATGTTAGGTAGGGTTACCCAGGTTTGAGCCTCAGAGTTGTACATCTCGGCCGAACTCAATATGTTTCCCTGCATGTCGGTCCCACCCGCTACGAAAGCCTTCTCCCCAAAACTGGCCGATCCGAACAAGCACCTCGGTAAGTTCATCTCCACACCCGCAGACCAACTGTTTGTTAAAATGCTATACCTAAGAACCACTATGTTGAAAATCTCCTTACCAAAAACTAAGAGCTCGGTACCAACAGCTAGCGATTCCTTATCAGAGCAAACAAAGCACTCGTTGTGTGGCATGCGCGGCAGGGTCATCCACCTACGGCGAAACGGGTCGTACGCGTCCCACTCAAGCACGTTGCAAGAAAAATAGATCCAGTGCTCCACTATACCTAACAGGCGTCTCAACCGGTACAGCTCACCAGTTCGGATCAAAGAGCGAAAGCCGCTATTGAGACTGGCCAAGGAGCCATAGTCAGAGCGTGAACAACGCAAGAGGCAACTTGTAGAGAGGTCACGACCAATCGGGTTGATCATGGAGCTGGAATTTGATTTACTGTTAGATCCGCTACTGCTAATTTTTGAGCGCTTGAGAGCCAGAGTTAGGGTTAGGTTTTCTTCGTCGAATCCATCTTCATCTCGTTCTTCTTTCTGTCTTTTGATTTTGGAGGAGGGTTTTTTGCTGGTGAGTTCAAGGAGATGGCAAGTCATGTAGGCCAAGGCTGCTTCAGGTTGGCACAAATTCGGCAAATCTCGAAAATTTAAGCAAAATTGTCCCTCCAATATTTTAAAATTGACAGAGGAATCGACGACTTCTCTGCTTTGCAAACCAGATCAAATCTTCATATGCTCTGTATGGAAGAAAGAAAAGAGGTGTCAATGACATTGCACAGATCATTGCTCATAATTGAATTCTTATTCAGTTCAATTAACACAACACAGAGATTTTAAAAATTACAAGGAGAAAGAAAGAAAGAAAGAAATTAGCTAAGCCGACCAAGATTAAATCTTTTATTTTGAATTGCTATCAGCTGGGCCCAGAAGATGAGTAAAGTATTTGATGAAATCTCTCAATAGATTTGCAGAGGTAACAAAGGATTTGAGCTAACAACTCCATCAAAGATTTAAATTATATTTTATAAAATATGTGAAAGTAACACAAAGGAGTATTTTTTTTTTTCTAGAAGAAATTGGTGAAGAAATGAAAAGAAAAAGAGAGGAAAAATTGGTATATCTACATTGCAATTCTCTTTTCTTTGCTAAAACGAATCTAATTAGAACAAAACAAAAGTAGCAATTCTATGAAATAACAAGTAAACTATAAAAAATTCCCCTTTCAATCGGTTACCAAATTAAGAGAACAAATCAGATCTCGGTTACCAAAAATTCCCAAAAGTTTTTAACTAAAAATAGAAAGAAGAAGAAGAAACCAATGATTCTTCTTGTCAATTCTTCTTCTTTCTCTTCTTTTCTCCTTCTCTCCTTTCTCTCTAGTAGCAAAGCAGGCGGCTCCTTTTTATTCTCCTCTTCTCTCTCTCTCTCTCCATCACCACGACAGAATGTTTCTATTTAGATTCAAACCGGCCAGTTCATTCTTATACGGTAATATTCGTGCGTTTTCTAATCGGACAGTTGTGATCTAACTATAAATATTCTGTTACCTCAGAGTGAGTATATAGCTAGGACACTTAAAACTAATTTTCTCTACATATTCTTTGAATGAGTAGGTGGGTCCCACATAGCAATCTGATTTTCTTTCATTTCAGTCTTCAATTTTTGGCGTCTCCTCCGGTTTTTTTTTTTTTTTTTTTATAATTATTTTTGTTTTATCACGGTTTAGTTTGAATTTAATTTTTAATATATTGACTTTTTTTGAACCCAATAAAAAAAATGATGTGTACAAATAATATTTTGATACATGTTTAATTAATCAGGTTTAATCGCTGCCGACAATTTGCTGATTTCAATTCAATTACGACAAATTTCAAAATGATTTTAATAAATATTTGACTTTTATTCGATTCAGCATGCCGCGTGAAATTTGACATTTATGTATTAATAAATGCAATCTTCACAATTCATAAAAAAATATTTCTATTGTTTTATCTAAGAAAGGACAAAACTTGTGAACTCATGATTTTTTAGTCGTCCTGAAAATTAAATAATATGCATCTCCTTATTTTTATGATTTTTATAAGATATAATGGATTTTTAGTCCAAAAAAACAAATAAATTCAGAAAAATGAAACATTCAAGAAAAAATGGAAGATTTATTCATGCTTTTAGGTAGAAAGTATTTTAATATTTCCTATTTTCTGATCATTTTCCAGTAATTATGTTTTTATATAAAATAAAATAAAAACAATAATAACAGTATATTATCATACTATTCATATAAAGTTAATTTTATAGTGCAATATTTTATAGTACAATAATAATTATTGCAAATTGTAGTAATAACATTATCGTTATTGTTATTGTTATTGCCGTTGTTTCTGATAACGGTGTGTCGTTGTTGGTATTATTTTTTTGTTGTATTTCCTGCAATGGTAGTTCTTTAGAAAAAACCGTAAGAATATATAAGTAATAATAATAATAATAGTAGTAGTAATTCAGTTATTAATTATTTAGACAAATAATTAATATAATAATTATTATAATTTGTTATCATAATATTATGTTCATTACTTTTTTCTTCTAAAAAAAATAACAAACACTATTACAAAAAAATTAGCATGAAGTGGAAGAAAAATTTGAAATATCCTCCTCTCTCTCTCTAACTACGGGTATGGGACCATATATGAAGTATCGGGATAATTAAGATATATGAATTTTTTAGATCGTTATCTATTACTCCGATCCGATTCGTCAGGAGAAAAAAAAATTATACTCTTGTCAATATTTTGTACCTACCTCTGATCGAAATCCTAAATCTGTCCCTGTTCACAGTACATGAAATATCTGAACTCCTAGCTAGATAGGAATTCAGATCCTCCTAGGTACCTGACTCAAGCAAATTACAGCTGGCCGGTCCAGATAACATGGCCCGAATCTCAAAACAGACCCCCTAAAGTCACAATAGGCATTGGATTGAGTTTGGCCCAGATAGAATTAATCTGGGCCGGCCAGCTGTAATTTGCTTGAGTCAGGTACCTGAGAGGATACTTGTCCAGCTAGATAGTGATTCTAGAAAATGAAACAGTACCCCTGGCCTCTTGTTTAATTTGAGGCGAAGAAATTTGAGTTGTGAAACTGCATTTGATGTGTCCTATATCTCTTAATGACATGAAATATATATATATATATATAGAGAGAGAGAGATGGGCTATTGTACTTCGCGAAGTAAAATTCCCGTTTTCTTCACGCTCATATTTTCATTTTGAAAATTCAAACAACCGATCCGAACCGTTCAACATGTTCTAAATATTGAAATGTGCTTGGAGACTAAATTTTACATTTTTTGGAATTTTTTTACTATTTATTAAGCCACTTTGAAAATCGCTGATCCGGTGGTCCAGAAAATTTTACTGTTTTTTACTGTTCACAGTGGATCAGCGATTTTCAAAGTGGCTTAATAAATAGTAAAAAAATTCCAAAAAATGTAAAATTTAGTCTCCAAGCACATTTCAATATTTAGAACATGTTGAACGGTTCGGATCGGTTGTTTGGATTTTCAAAATGAAAATATGAGCGTGAAGTAAACGGGAGTTTTACTTCGCGAAGTACAATAGCCCATCTCTCTCTCTATATATATATATATATATATATATATCCATTTAGAAAATGATTGTGATAAAGGCATTGCCAAAAAAAAGGAAAGAAGGTAGAAAGAAAGAAACCCTGACCACATATTTCTCTCTCTCTCTACTAATAATAATTGAGTGAGTGACACCAAGACAGTGAGTGATAGATACATTGCTTGCTTTCTTACTAATAATAAGTAGCAACAACAATTGCTTTGGTAGGCCCTTTTCCTATTTCCAGATGATAGTTACATGACAATGTGTGTGTGTGTGGGGCGGGGAGTGGGGGGTGGGGTGGTTATCATTCAATCACCTTTTCTATTTCCCATTCTTTTGCAAATTATATACACTGTCCCATCCTATCCAATCTATTGTCAGCTTTTATCTACATGTTCAGCTATCATGGAAGCATCCTTTCTCATTTTTTGTTGTTGTTAAAGTAATTAGAATGTGTTATTAGGTATGGTAATTAATTGACTGTTAATTGCTTGATTAGTCCTGATTCAGCTAGTGTAGTGATGCATTGAAATGACATCACTATATATAGAGAGTGTGTCCGGCTAATATCATAATGTTATAATTTCAACTTAAGTTATAACGAGTCAGTTTTTGTGATTTCAAAGTCCAAACAGTTGATCCGAACATTTAACATGATCTCCATATTAAAATGTGCTTCGAGACCAAATTTTATATTTTTGAGATTTTTTTTACTATTTTTTTAGATGGATACAAAATCACTGTTTTCAAATAATTTTGGACCATCCAAAATAATGATTTTGTACATATCTAAAAAAATAGAAAATAAAAATTTCAAAAAATATAAAATTTGGTTACAAGCTCATTTTAATATGGAGATCATGTTAAATGTATGTATGTATGTAGATAAAAGCTCATTTTAATATGGAGATCATACATACATACATACATACATACATACATACATACGTACATACGTACTAGGGGAGGACTCAAATGCTCTAATATCTTTATCTTCAATTTTAAAGTTCAAACAGATGACCTCAACTGCTCAACATGATATCAACGTTAAAATATGATTGGAGACCAAATTTTATATTTCTTGGAAAAAAATTTCACTGTTTTTTAAAAAATTGTGAACTATTTAAAAACAATGATTTTGTACCTATCTTAAAAAATAGTAAATTTTTTCCAAAAAGTATAAAATTTGGTCTCCAATCATATTTTAACGTGGATAACATGTTGAACTGTTCGGATAATCTGTTTGAACTTTGAAATTGAAGATAAAGATGTTGGGGTACGACTGGGGCATGAAGCAATGGGGCATTTGAGCCCTCCTTATATATATATAGGGGCTATGGTGCATTGCAAACGGGTGCGTATTCCTATATTCTCTTCAAATGGGTATAGGACCATCTTCATCACAACACTCCAGGTGATCAGAGTCCCAGTTTGTTCTCTCAAATTTTCAGTGGCCTTTAACCGTCCGTACAGGCCTCTCCATGCAGCATCACTTAGTACTTTCACTATAGTATAGGGCAGGAGTGTTATATCGCTCACTCGGGTTGTCAATTCTAAATTCTATCTTTCTGAGTTATAACCGGTGCATTCGTAAATCATGGCTTTCAAGTCCTAAAGTGAGATATCATCGGGAATCATGAATGAATTAACTAGCTCTTTGGAGTAATAAACCCCATAAGTATTAGTAAGAAACTTCGCACTACAGTGTAATGAAATCAATGTCATGACCAACAAACTACATTTTAGTAAATGGTAAATAATTGTCATGTTACAAATTTAAATGTATAGGTTGTTGAAAAAAATAAAAAAAATAAAAATTTTTAAATTTTTTTTTTTAAATTTACCTGAAAATTGCCTAAGAAATCGCCTTCTCTTCCTCTCTTTCTCTTCTGTGAGTTGAGTGAGTTGTGAGAGGAATGAGAGAGAAAGATGGATATTTATAAGGTCTGAAACAGTAAAAAAAAAAAATATAGAACCGACAATTTAATGGCTGGTGGAGGAAAAAAAGGGAACCGGCATTTAATGAATGGTTTGGGCATTTTAAAAAAACCCAGCTAACGTGGGTATATTTATTAATTTGTAATAATTTTGGATATTAATAAAAATGCTAAGAAAGAGTGCCAAATGTTTCTCTTCAAAATGCCAAAAAACAGATTTTTGAAAAGCTGAAAAAATTTCAGCTTTTAATTTCTATTATTAGCTAGAAAATTTTGACTTCTTAATTAAAATTATAAGAGGAGAGTTCAAATGTCTTTATTTTTTGTGCCTCCATCGTACTTTTACTTTTAATTTTTTTAATGACAAAAATTATAAAATTTATATGTCAAAATAAAATCATTAGATGTGATCTATATTATTTATGTGACGTTTAATTTAATTTTTTTTCAGTTTCTCAGCTCATTTTTTATGCAACATATAATTTATAACAATAAATGAAATACATATATATTTATTTCACCCACTATTTCTATTATTTTAAAACTTTAGACTAGTATTTTGAAAAAAGAAAATTGGCTGATTAGTTTGTAACGCTTAATTTGACACAAGCAATCTATGTGTACGGACACTTTGATAATGTCTAAATAATTGACACAAATCAATAAAACCTATATAGTGACATAGATGTGAAAATGAAATTGAAAAAATAATGTAAAATGAAAGGGATGGTGATAGGGATTAGAGAAGGTGGTGTAATCATTTAATTAATTATTTTATGAGATGAATGGTGGCATGGCATGCATCAACCGTATTTAGACAAAGACAATTAGCCTACCTATCCTAGGTGACTAGGTCTCATTTATTTTCCCTTTTCATGTCAATTTTTGCCGAAATTTTTATTAATAGAAATAATAATAAATTAATGTCAGCATAGAACAAAGAATTGGTCAGATATCCAAATCTAACAAAGACGTTATTTTTCGTAACGTCCAGGGGACGTTACGAACCGTAACGTCCAGGGGACGTTACGAACCGTAACGGCCAGCTTAACTAAGATAGAATCGCTAATTGCAGCTGCTAAGGTCTGGCCGTTGAGAACGGTAACGTCCAGCGAGAAAAAAAAAAAACTGTGGCCGTCGCCAACGATAACGTCCTGCGCAAAAAAAAAAAATAACTTGAGGCCGTTGCCATTGATAACGTCCAGACTCAGAAAAAAAAAAATTTTTGAGGCCGTTGTCAAGGATGACGGCCAGACTCTTATTTCAAATCGCTTAAGTCTTTTTACTCTCAAGAGGTCTCTGTCCGTAACTTCCGAAAAAAAAAGAGGGCGCGGCGAGCAGCGAAAAAGAGAAGGATAGCGACGGAGAGAAAGAAAAGCCTGGCCGTTATTCTTCCCAACGTCCAGGTCCGATCCCCCGCTGCGCCCTCTGGTCCGCCTCTTCCCCCGCTGCATCACCACAGAATCCTAAATTTAGGTAATTTTTTTTTAATATTATAGAACTTTATAAATTAACAATAATTTAAGGTTGAATTTGTTATCAAAATTATTGTTAGGTTTAATTATGTGAAATTGCATTTGACTAGATTTAATTTTGTTAATTAGGTTATTGTTATTGTTAATTAGGTTAATTAGGTGTAATTAGGTTATTGTTAGGTTTAATTTGGTAAATTAGCATTCGATTTGGTTTAATTTTGTTAAATAGCATCCAATTAGGTTTAATTTTGTTAGTTAGGTTATTGTTAGGTTTAATTTGGTAAATTAGCATTCGATTTGGTTTAATTTTGTTAAATAGCATCCAATTAGGTTTAATTTTGTTAATTAGGTTATTGTTATTGTTGATTAGATTAGTTAGGTTATTGTTAGGTTTAATTTTGTAAATTAGCATTCGATTAGGTTTAATTTTGTAAATTAGCATTCGATTAGGTTTAATTTTGTTAAATTGCATCTGATTAGATTTAATTTTACGTGGTAGGTATAATTTTACGCAATTGTACCCGATGTCAAACATGTTGGATGTAGGATGTCAACGTAACTGTTATGAGTTAGGTTTAAATGCAAATTTTTGAAAATTTAATTGTTTTAATTTTAAAGTTAAAATGTTATGCATGCAAGATGTCAAGCAGTTGTGGTCCGAGTAATCCTCCGGCAGAGAATTTTAGCAACTTATTATGGATGCCACATGCACAGCATAAGGTCGCACTGTTATCTGACAATGTAAGTTACTCAATGAATCATCTCATATCCAAAATTCACATGTTTTTTAATAAAGAGATATAAATGTTTGAATTACGAGTTTTGATTTTAATCAAATTATATAACAATGACAGGATTATACCGGGGTGGATGTTCGACACCACCGGTCTGTGATTCCACGCGACCCGCGTTGCGACCCATTCTTGTGTAGTCTCGGTTTGTATCAGATAGCTCGAATGGATGATATGAACATTGACAAAGGGCTCCTCGCTGGCCTCGTTGAGCGGTGGAGACCGGAGACGCACACTTTCCATCTTCCTGTGGGAGAGATGACGGTCACACTGCAAGATGTGTCATGTCTATGGGGATTGCCGATAAAGGGGGCTCCGGTGACCGGGTTTGCAGACACAAATGCGCGTGCATTAGTGGAGCATTTTCTTGGAGCTGGGAGTGCAGATGCGGTGCTTAAAAAGAAGAAGAGATCGCAATCGGCCGATGGAAGTGCTGTTCGCACGACGTCCGGATATTCTATATGTTTGAAGGAACTGCGCATTCTATTTCCTGCCATGCCAGCTGAAAATCCGGGTGAGCCTACAGATGAGCAGGTACGCCAGTACACTCGGGCTTACATACTGGACTTGTTCGGGACTTTACTTTTTGCTGATTCTTCGGGAGATTCGGTTCCGGTGATGTATCTGCAATTTCTTGGAAACCTTGACGAACCGGTGCAATACAACTGGGGTGGTGCTGTTCTAGCACTACTCTATAGGAACTTGTGCGTTGCCGTTGAGCGTCGCACGCAGACTATGTGGGGACCAACTCTTCTTCTACAGCATTGGTGTTGGTCTAGATTACCGGCCGGCCGTCCTTACCCCAAAGGTGGTTGGACTCCACATTGGGGCTACCCGAATCCAGAAAGGTAACTACAAAAAACTTTACAATACTTTAATTTGATGTGTTTTATGTTTATTAAGAATCTTAAATTTTATGTTTCAGGTGTCCTGCAATCGGGGAGATGTGGTGCTGTCGCCATGAATATAATCAAGCTCACAATCGGGCTGGACCTAGCTACTTCCGAAGCCAGTTGCAGGATCTTGAAGATTATATGGTAAGATGGGAACCTTACAAAGCGATGTTGGACCAGGAGCCATCTCTGTTGCCAGCACGAGTTCAGGATGACACAGATGTGTGGCTAGCCGTTGTGCCACTGATACACTTTTGGATAGTGGAACACCATTATCCTAATCGGGTGATGCGTCAGTTTGGCTTTTCACAGCCCATCCCAGTAGCACCGCCGTTAGGCGAGGACGAGGTACGCCGGTTGCATAACATTATTCATTCTGTGCATGTGACAAGAAAAGATTGGGCTGCTGAGCACCACACCTACGTAGAACATGCATCTCATCCTGCCGATCACTTGGTTGCTCCGACGGGACTATGGTCGGACGACCAGCTTTTTGCATACCGGACTTGGTTTCAAAACAATTGTATGCACAATGTCTTCTTGTCGAGAAGGTGCATACAAGGTCTTGATCATCCAATTCCAGAGTACAGGGATGAGCATAACGAAGTAGGGTACATTCCCAGTGCCCCGAAGGACACACGTGATGTAAGTTTCAATTCAATCATCAAAATATTTACTTTATGATATTAATCTTTCATACATGTTACTAAATTTTTTTTTATTTTGTAGGCACTACGTGGAGTGAAGATGGTGTCGTACGGTATAGCTTGTGCCAAAACAAAGACTCTTAAAAAGGTGGGGAAGTTTTTTCTCAGATTAAGTTGTGGCCTTCTCAGAGACAATGGTATGGAGCCTAAATACCATGACATGATGAGAGCGGCCGATCTTCCGGTCAATTACGAGGACATTCCAGACGGTGATATTCCTCCCGGTCAGGAACCCATCCCCGACTTGCCCGCAGATGATGATCCCCACTATAGAGAGAATTGGCTAAACTCGAATGACGGATTGATGAACTACCTCGCACGAGTCGTACCTCCTCAGGTCGATCCGGTAAGTGTACAAAACTTTACAAAATCTTAAGTAATTATCGATTGTATTTATTGAATACTGATATATTTATTGTAGGAACCGGAGGGTAATGTCGGAGCCACACATGACGGTGTTGCACAGGGCAACACAGGTCCTAGTCTGGTCGGCCAGGTAACTATTCTATAATGTAACAATTTTGTTATTGATTGTCGATTCTACATTTATTAAGTACTAAATACTTGTTGCAGGAAATACCCGACTTCAGTTGGTATGAGACATCACAATTCATGACAGAGTTGCTTCAACCCGAGCCGTACCAGCAAGGTCCTACACAGGAGGGTCAGGACACGACACACCATGGCGTTCCCGTACAAGATTCCTCGTTGCACATGGGTCACACGGGACCAAGTCAGGTCGACCAGGTATTTCCTCCAAACTCGTAACAAATTAAATAAAAAAAAATTGTGGTTGAATGTTTATTACAATACTACATATTTATTATAGGGACCGAATGAGTTTGTCGGTTTCGATGAGTTTGGACACCAGACATACCCTCAGGCCTCTGCTTATGATGAGCAATACACGGGTCATACAGGACCAAGTCTGGTGTACCAGGTAATTTTTTCGAAATTATAAGTTTTATTTAAATAATCGTCTCTATATGTTTGGTAAAGATTTCGGCGATTGTTGTAGGGTTCGGATGACCATTTCAGGATGCCCGGGCCAGTTGCCACTGGTACATATGACGGTACGGTACCTAGTCAAGTCGTCACACCACGTACACAAGCGGTCGAGAGCATATTTGGCACCCCGTCACACAGTGCCGATGCATACAATAATGTTTACGTGAGGCGTAGGAGAGAACAACGACAACAACAACAAGAGCCAGAACGCAGATACCCACTCAGAGAGCGCCAAGGGCTGGACAAGTTCACTTTTGACTAGATTTATGTTAGTTTTTGTGCTTGTATGATTATTGTAGTTTATGTTAGTTTTTGTGCTTGTATGATTATTGAAGTTTTTTCACAATTTTTGTGCTTGTATGCTTGTATGCTTGTATGCTTGTAGTTTTTGTGCTTGTATGCTTGTATTATGGGATCGGGTTGTTGGGATATGCTTGTGTCATGCTGAATTCGGCATGATGTATTCGGGTTGGGGATTTGGTTTTTGTGCTTTGGTTTTATGGTGCTGTCAAAATTACAAAATGCACTCCGCCGAATTTTTACTAAAAATTAAAAACAAAAATTTGTCCAATTAAAGATTAAAAAATTGATTTGAAGTTCGGTCAATTATAAATGGAAATACAAATTACAAAATTATGCATAATCAACAAAATACAAATACAAATATCAAATATCAAATATCAAAAATACAAATACCAAAATACAAATACGAATATAACGGAAAAATAAGTACCATGTCCAAACAAATTACAAAATTATGCATAAACAACAACAATTACTAAATACTAGTAGTTTTTTATCGCTTCATCTCCGACTGTAACTAGAAGAGGTTCCTGCAAAGAAATAGACAAGACGAGTGTTATATCGCTTCAATAAGACCAATAAAACAAATAAATTAAATTTAAAATATCAACAAACCTGCTGCATGTATGTCAGACATAGAACGTCTCGCTTGCTGTCCCATGCCCCGTCCAGAAGAAGCCTCTGAACCAATAAAACAACATTGAAAATTGATATTTCCAACGAGAATGACACTAAAATTAGTTATTGAAAATAAAATTAACAAACCTGCTGCACGCCTGTCGGACGTAGAACGTCTAGCTTGGTGTCCCATTGTCCTTCCTTCCATTTCGTCCATCGTCATGACTATACGGTTGTGCCTTCTCCTACCCTTTTTGATTCTGTCTTTGTCCGGAACAATTTTCGGACCGGGTATGGTTGGCCAGTCACATTGGTTGGCATAGCCGTGGAATTGGCCACTCCAAGTTTCAGCGAGTTTGGTCGTGGAATACAAATGATGCACGAATAAATTATGGTTGTATCTCCGGTCCCGACACACGGCGAGAACATGGGCGCACGGTATACCTGTAAGTTGTGGCTTGAGACACACACATTCTGCTATGTTTCCGTCACGTATGTCGACCCTGTACTTGAAGGTCTCCCTTTTATAACTAAAATTTCCGTCTCGTTCTTTGTATACGACTCTCTCATCCCTGACCCTGACCTCGTGTTCACCGTGCTCACCAACCGGCATTGAACGCATAGGTAAACATTTTCCGATTCTTTTTGTTAATAGTCCTTCAACCCGCGCTGACCAAAGTTGCTGATCAGCTATGCGAGCCAGTACTTTCGCTCGTCTTTGGTTAAACCAAGCGAGACACTTGTAATATGTGTCTTCCACGAGTGCAACGACTGGCAGTCGTCGACTATCTTTGAATACAGCGTTCAATGATTCAGATCCATTAGTAGTCATAATTCCCCAGCGGGGGCCGCCGTCCATGCTCTGATACACCTTCCATGGTTTAGGGATCTCGTTATGGTTGGAATCTTGGTATTTACCGACATTTTCTAGGTATGCAACTGCATCTGGACTTTTCTTCCGCAATAGTTCGAAGAACTCTTCTAACCTCCGTGGCTTCTTTTTGTTCACAAGTATTTTAAATAGTTCGCATATTTTTTATTGTGTACCTTTTTCATCAAATTCTCGGCGACGTGCTGCAAACACAATCTGTGAACGCACTCGCCGCCATCCTCGTACCAACCACCGTATCTATCGGTGAATACTTTCTTGATCCCCATGTGCCGGTCAGAAACAACACACATGAACCTATTACCAATTACCTCCCAACGCAACCACCTCATGAACCATCTCCATGTCTCGAATCTCTCTTCCTCGACTAATGCGAAAGCCAGAGGAAGCAACTGGTTCTCTGCATCATAACCGCACGCCATCAGCAGTCTCCCTTGGTACCGGCCAGACAGGAAACATGCATCAATAGTAATGATTGGCCTGAGATGAGGCACTGCAGCAATGCACGGACCGTAAGCCCACGCAGCTGCCTGAACATCCTTTTTAGCGGATCATCCATGGGTACGTGCGCAACTCCATATTTTGTTCCAGGAGTTGATCTTTTAATTGCTTCCAACAATGGGGTGAGAAGGTTGTACGAGCCTTCCCAACTACCGAATATTTGTGCGATTGCCAGCTCTCGGCCACGCCACAGCTTGTTATATTTGGGAATAACTCCCCCGTATTTCTTACGGACTAGCCCTTTAATGTTTTTAATATTTTTTGTAACATCTTCCCTAATATCTTCTCTTATAACATCGGCAATCACTTCTGCAGTTAATTGTGAGTGATCGGAACGAGAAGCATCGGCCTGGCACGTATGTGGTGCTCTAATTGTTTTAATTTCCCACTTAGATGAAAATATGCCGGACTTGGCATACAAACGCCACATACACCTGCTGCTCTTGCATTCCATTATCAGTTGGGTTCTATTGCTACTGGTAGTTTTTATTTCAATATTTTTTGTGATGTGATAATCATTTATGGCCAACCGTAGAGCCTCTTTTGAAGAGTACTCCTTACCTACACCAAGTGGATCATGTACGTGTTGGGTCCTGCTGAAGTAGGATACATCTGCTTCCTGAAATCCCGAGGTGTCATTGAAACTGCCCACCGGGTGACTCGTCCCGCGATCAGATATGGGAAAATGTCGAGCCTGAACACGTGGTGTTTGCGATTGTCTCTGCGTATCAGGCGGGACATCCCCTTCTGAATCAGGTTCGGTATCCCAGTCGGCATCATCCTCACATGAGTCAGCGTCATCTTCGTCGTCACTTTGCGGTACGTCGTCAGCATCATTACGAGGACCACCGGCCCTCGGCGGATCAACCCATGGACTGTCCTGATTATTCTGCCCTGACCAACCCATATCTGCCTGAACAGGCGGTGACAAGTCGTTCACATCGGGATAAGGACTCAGATAAAGATCACGCCTCAGTGTTTGTTGTGTCTGATAGGGTTCGAATAGACTGGGACCCGCTTGTGAAACACTGTATTGGGTATGTCCAGGGTCTGGTTGTGTCTCTGGTACCACACTATCAATGAATAATTGCGATTGCATCGAACCGACAATTGGAACTAACTCAATGTACAAATCGACAAAAGAATACTGGGTCCTGGCAAACATACTTTGGTCATAAATGCATCGCCACGTCTGATCGCACACGATTTCTAATATCTCATAATAACGCCGAGTTGTTGTACCAACATTAACCCGTGCAAGTGTTTTTAGGTTGTACTCACTCTCAGAATATCCAAGCTGGCGATAAATTTCACCTTTCACATCATGCCAACCTTGCTCACTAGTTGCCATCAATGTGAATCGAGGAGATTCGGTGTACTCCGCTCCTTTACGACCTTGCCGTATTTCACCACCGAAATGAACTCTCACCATGAGCATGATTAATTATTTTGATGATTTAGCCTGCACAATAATGAATAAATTAGATATAATTTATTATTACAACAAACATTACTAATAAGTACTACAACAAACGTTACTAATAAGTACAACTACTTCTTACAATAAGTATTACTAATTCTTACAACAAACATTACTAATAAGTACTACTACTTCTTACAACGAGCCTTGAAAGTACATGGAACAAAGTCATCATCGGAATTTGTCGGATCTGAATCAGTCACAGCAGACGAAGTGGTGGCCTTACCAGTATAAGTACACGGAACAAACTTATCGTCCGATGCTGGAGGCTCTGGATCAACCTTCTTCTTTTTCAAACCAAAGCCGTAGGGATTTTCCACAAAGTCATCGTCTGAAATTTCATACCGAATAGGCCGTTTAATCCATTCCTTCATCGGACATACATAACAGTTACCGGGATTACGACATACTTGACAGTTGTTCTTCTTTTCCTCTTTTTTACCTCGATCACTACTTGACCCTCCTCTCGCTACGCCACGATCTCGGTTGCTCTCTTTCTTACCTCGATTGTTACTGTCCATCCTTCTCGTCCAAAAAAATGAATTTAAAAAATATTGCCACTAATGAACAATAAATATTAATTAATTGCCCTACACAATAGTTATTAAAAATCTAAACTAGTAAATTTTTATAATATTTTTTCAAAAACTAAATTTAATTAAGCATGCAAATGTGAACTTCTTTATTTATTTATATATTCCAAATTATTTAATATTAACATTACTATTTTTTTAATATTAACATTACTAATTTTTACAAATTAACATTAACATTACTAATATTTTTACAATATTTTATAAATTAACATTAACATTAACATTACTAATATTTTTACAAATTAAATTAACATTACTATCATTTTTACAAATTAACATTAATATTACTAGAGTAGAACTAGGGTGTGATGTGCTCACCAAGCCCTTTGGTGAGCACACCTCCAAAAACCGCATTTTCAAAGTTCAAATAGTCGATTCGAACCTTCCAACGTGTTCTTCATATTAAAATGTGCTTGGAGACCAAATTTTACATTTTTTGGAAATTTTTTACTATTTTTTCAGAATTTTCGAAAATCAGTGTTTTTTGAATTTTTTTTTATTTAATGAAAAGTGATGATTTTCGAAAATTCTGAAAAAATAGTAAAAAATTTCCAAAAAATGTAAAATTTGGTCTCCAAGCACATTTTAATATGAAGAACACGTTGGAAGGTTCGAATCGACTATTTGAACTTTAAAAATAGCGGTTTTTGGAGGTGTGCTCACCAAAGGGCTTGGTGAGCACATCACACCCTAGTTCTACTCATATTACTAATATTTTTACTAATATTTTTACAAATTAACGTTACTAATATTTTTTATTATTGTCAATACTAACATTTTTACTAATATTTTTACAAACTAACATTACTAATATTTTTACAAACTAACATCACTAATATTTTTACTAACATTACTAATATTTTCTGCAAATTAACATTACAAATTTACAATATTTTTGCAAATTAACATTACTAACATTACTAATATTTGTACCAATATTTTTACAAATTGTCATTAACATTACTAATATTACAACATTACATTACCACTAACATTAACATTACTAACATTACTAATACATGACATTACTAATATTATTTTAACTAATAATCAAATAATTTTGATATTCATCCAATATAAATAATAAACGTAAATACATGACATATAATTAAAAATTTACCTTTTATATTGATGATTTCTTAATTTTCAACGGAAGAGGTCTTCGACAAGCCGTAATTTTTTTTTTTTTTAGATTAGTGGAGAGAGAGATACTCTGTACAATTTTTTTTTAGATTAGTGGAGAGAGACTCCGAACGTTGTACAGACTAAGCCAGAGGAGGCGGCAATTTATAGATCGTCTGGACGTTACCAAGAATAACGTCCAGAGATTAACTTTTTTCTCCGCATGATGATGAAAAATCGTAAGTGACGTTGGCCGTTATGGAGAATAACGTCCAGGGCTTTTACTGTACTGCCGACAGGCCGTTATTGTCCATAACGGCCCGAAATATTTTTTTTTTCCGAGCCTCTCCTGGCCGTCGCCAACGATAGCGTCCTCATCTATTTTTTTTTCGGTGCTGGCCGTTATCTTTCCTAACATCCCCATTTTTTTTTTTTCGTGGCCGTTATCGTTCCCAACGGCCAGAGTTTATATGTTCCGACCCCTGTTCGCTAATTAGGCAATGTTAATCGGGACGTTATGGTTCAAAACGTCCCTAGGACGTTACGAAAAATAACGTCTTTGTTAGATTTGGATATCTGACCAATTCTTTGTTCTATGTTGACATTAATTTATTATTATTTCTATTAATAAAAATTTCGGCAATTTTTGAGGTGGGTCCAGGTGTCAATTTTTGAGTGGTCATTATCCCATCATTTCTGTTAGCCTCCATCGCTAGCTATTTTTGTATTATGAAAAAATTAATTAAATTAATTTTGTGTAATACCACCAACGAGTTTAATTAAGTAATCAGATGATAAAGTACTGGTAAATTTGGTCCTTTTTCAAGTATATAGATTTTAATTTTTAAGTGATTTTATTATATGATACGTTTATATATATTATACGGTGAAAATTGTATCAATTGTTACTAGGGGTGCAAACAGGTTGGATATTATCCGTTATCCGTATCCGAAAATTAGATACGGATATCCGATATCCAAATATCCGTACAGATACATATATGGTTTTGAATTTTAATTATCTGTATCAAAATAATAAATAAATACCATATAGTTTACTATATATTATGAAAATTGTATCAATTGTTACTAGGGGTGCAAACGGGTTGGATATTATCCGTTAAAAACTATTGACTGTATCAATTGTTACTAGGGGTACACGAATCATATGGCACGTTGTTCTGACTCTATTGACTGTGCACTGCATGAATGAAAAACTGCTCTGTCAAAATGTCCAATACACACCCACGCTAAGAAAATGAAATTTTCTAATGCAAGATGTACTCTTATTTTTTTGTCTACAAAATAATAGTTTTAACAAAATCAATAAATTCAAATATAGAGATTTAGTACAAAAACTAAACTACAAAATTGCTAAATTCCAAATATATTATTATTCTACGACTAAGTTCTTCAAAATTTCCCAACTCATTTGCATGTGTGAAGGCAAAGGTGCAACCATACTAAGCTTTTTTAAACTCGATACTTCATCGAAATCAGAAGCACCAACCATTTTCAAAGCAGATGATATATCGGGCAAAATCATTTGCTTACAATGCAGATGCAAAAAGGGTTGTTTCTCTGAGACGGTACCGCCTTCAAAATTCAACCCAAAAGGAAGCTGTAGTTTATGATTTGTTATAGAGTTGAAATTACTTGGCAAAGGGACAGGTTTCCATCTCTTGTGGGCCCTCCACCCGTATTTGGCATCCCCTACTATCGGTGTTTGTAACACCTCCGCGCAGTGCACCCTCAGCTTTTTTAATTCAAAGGAGTAATAAAAAGAAAAAAAAATTATTAATTATTGATCATATGATGACTTGTGCTGTATCAGCAATTTTGAAAGACTTATTACCTGATGCTTTCTTCCAGTAAGGGGGCTAAGCTCTAACCATGTCAACCCTGAAAAATCAAAGAAATAGAATATATATTTACTACAGACATAAATATATAACTGCTTATACCTAGCTAAAGATAACAATTAAAGAGTGAGGCTATGATACTTTGCAAAGAGCATATCGGTCCGTGCTATGGATCTGTATATTCATTTTTTAAATTTAAATAGTTGATCTGAACATTCAACCTGATCTTCATATGAAAATGTACTAAGAGACGAAAAATTATATTTTTAAGAAAATTTCACTATTTTTAGGTAGGTAGAAAATCACTACTTTTGGATGGTTCAGAAGTTTTAGATCAAGTGATTTTCTACTCATCTAAAAAAATAGTAAAGAAATTATAAAAATTATAAAATTTGGTATCCAAGTACGTTTTCATATGGAGATCATGTTGAGCAGTTCGGATCGAATGTTTCGACTTTGGAAACGAGATAATTATTCTTTGGAGAAAATGACCAACCATTGGAGAAAGATTCAATGACACTATACTCTGTCAGAGCATGTTGCCCTGATGGATGATCAGAAATAGTAATTCTTTCAGACTTGCCATCATCTAGTACAACCTACAATAGAAAAGTTTAATATTTACTAAAGGCCCACAAATCAAATAAGGGAAATTATTAGTATAATAAGGTTATCTTAGGGAGTAACCTTTGCTAGTGGAACTGATATTAGACCCTTGGTTTGTTTAGGTACACCAATAACTAGAGCTATGTACTTCCTTTGCAATACTCTCGGAGCATCCTTCATATTTTATACAATATAAACATGTCAGCAAATGAAATGCGAAGCTTAGTGACAACTGATCAAAATTTAAAATTTTGTACTTTTGTAGAAACACCCAATACTCTTCAGTTTTCACAAAACCTGTGACTTTTGCATTTGCCAGAAAAATAAAAAATAAAAAATTCGCAAATGAAAAGTGCACTAACTGGGTGTTACCCAACTAGTAATCCCTTCTATCCTGTGTTGAAGTTACCAATACAAAAAACGCAATTTATTTTTGAAAAAAAAAAAACAAATGAGATCAGTTTTTGAGAAAGAAAACATGCAATATTCCCTTAGATGTGTTCTTTTAGCAAAGGCATCATTGCTTTTTGCAAAAACTAAAAAGAGAGGGGATCTATTCCAGAAAAAGAAAAAATTTGGTACTTGCATCAGATAAAGCACTTGAAGTCTTTTCACGAAAAATCGAATGAAGAAGAGTAGCACTAGCTTGATCTCTGCCTAACACAAGCACGCCACTACTATCTCTGTCCAGCCTATGTACCTAAAATAAGTTCCATTAGCACAACTAGTTCGCTTTTAAATTTCATTTCGTTCATTTTGCAATATATAACTCACCAGTCTAGGTCCATCAGGGTAATCATACTTCAAATACTTGTTCGCTAGAGTGTCCATACTGCATTCTATGCCAACACCTCCCTTTACAAATTTGAATCCATAATTAATTATAAGAAGTGAAATTGAAAATTGATAATTTGTGAAGAGTGAGGCTATGGTACTATGCAAAGCGCGGATTGGTCCGTACTATGGATCCACATCTTTATTTCAGAGTTCAAATAGTCGATCTGAACCGTTCAAGAAGATCTCCATATGAAAATGTACTTGCTGACTAAATTTTACATTTTTTAGAATTTTTTTACTATTTTTTTTAGATAGGTGGCAAATCACTACCTTTTAACAGTTTAGAATTTTTAGATCAAGTGATTACCCATCTAAAAAAATAGTAAGCAAATTGTAAAAACGTAAAATTTCATCTACATGTACATTTTCATATGGAGATCAGATTGAACGGTTCAGATCAAATGTTTGGACTTCAAAACAAAGTATTGATTAATAATAAGGACCAATCTGCGCTATGCATAGTACCATAGCCCCACTCTTAAAAAAATAAAGAAATCAAAAGTACCTACTTGTACAGCCATACCGGGTGGTTTGTTCACAACAATAATTGCATCATCCTGAAAATGTTTCAGAAAGAATAAAGAATTTAATACACAACAGAATTGACAGCACATAATATCAGGGACTTAAGCATAAAACTATACTGGGTGCCAGTGTAGCCATATACTGCATAAAAACAACAAAAGAAATGCTATTTTGTATTGGTTTTGGATCAAATGAATTTTTTTTACAGATTGGAGCAATTCTCACACAGCATATTATTTCTGTTACAACCAATTGAGTACCAAGATACTTATTTGACAGCATATTATTTCCGTTACAACCAATTGAGTACCAAGATACTTATTTGACAGTATAGTGACACAGGGTTTGTATAATGATACATGGTAAACATAAATTCTGTTTATATCTAAGTTTTCCTGCTGCTGTTTTGTCTTCAAATTAGATAAACCGGTGGATGAAAGAGAAGGGCATGCATTTAAGTAAGAGATATTGGCTTTTTGCATAAAGTGGCTATGATCACTTGACAATTCATTTTAAATCTACAGTAAACTGATATAAGTGGATTAAGCTAAGTCATACAGTACATAATTGATATAGACATCGGTTATGAGTTGGGAGCATCAAAGACTTTTCCTTGTAAAAATCATAACATATAACTAGGAATCAGCCTATGGGGCTTCAAAGCATTATTGCATAGCCTCAGAATAAAAAGGGCCATCATATCACTTAAGTTTTTAAGGAAAAATACCAACTGATCATGTAAGTCGAGTGTTTATATTATCACTAATTAACTCATCTGGGATTATTTCCTACAGTCGTAATAATTCCCTGACATATATACTGTTCAGCATTTAATATCTAATAATTTTCAACTCCAATGGCTATGAAATGATGCTGTCAAGCTCATTGAGTGTTTTACTCTGCATCAACCAATACTTACGTGAATTGTATTATATTACGTTTAACCAGGGGCAGTACTAGAAAATCTTGATACTAAAAATTAAAATGCATAATATGTGGTGAGTGAGAATTGAACCCAAGTTCTCACAATAACAAAATAAGCTCTAACCACTAGACTACAAGTAGACATGTGAAATTTTATCAGGGGGGCTGGACTATATAAAATATTCTAACAAAATAAAATTCAATTAAATTTTAGTATACATAACCAAAATTTTAAAATCATAGGGGTGGCTTAGTCACCCTTTGAATGGCTCTAGATATGCCCCTGCGTTTAACATTAAGTACCCTGATATAATCTATTATCTACTGAAAATAATAGAGATGTCAAGTAAATGTAAAATTCTTCTTGCACCAGTTATTTCTAATTCTAATTTGAAAAGTAACTCGAAAGCTTACTTTAGTATCAATCTCATTATACCATTTTACCATATGTTCAATTCAATTTAATGCATCTACCGAGCAAATTTGCGAGAATACCTTATATAATTCCAGGCTACGAACAAAATCCATCTCATCTGTGTCTTTACAGACACGAGGAGGCTTCTTCACTGTAGGAACCGATTGTCGAACATTTGCTGGTAAGCATAGTATCTCTCCAGGTGAAAGGACATCCTTTGCCGAAACCTTCCAAAATTAATAAAAAAATTAAAATAAGGAGCACAAAACTAGTAAAAAAAACTACACTCCTGTTAGTCAAGTTTTTTTTTTTTTTTTTTTTAAAGATAGGCTTAACTGCTCATTTTCATTACTGAAAATTTAAATACAAAGTCTTTGAACAAAACCCAACATCACTGACTCTAACTATCTTAAACCTATCTCCTAAATATTTAAAATTCCTAAAAGAGCTGTCACAATCACCAGCTAAATTGTACCAGTATGGCATCATAAACTCCACTACATCCCCCAACTAAACATTACCAGTATGGTACCACAAAACGCTCATTGAGCTTCATTACATCAACAGCTTAGTTTCTACCATCAAAAACGCAAAAACTCATCCATGTACACATATTATTTTAGAGTAATTAATTACCCTTTTCAAACGTGCTTGTTGTTCGCTGGTTGCATTTGTGTGTATCAGGTTTTTCTTAACCTGTCAACAAAAATCACATTGTAATGTCAATTTATCAATGATAAAAGAGTGAGGCTATAATATCATGCATAGCACACATTGGTTCGTACTACAAATCAATATTTTTGTTTTAAAGTTCAAATAGTCAATCTGACAATTCAATGTGATTTTCATATGAAGATGTACTTGCGGACTAAATTTTACATTTTTTAGAATTTTTCTATTCTTTTAGATAGGTAGAAAATTACTACTGTTGAATGGTCAAGATTCTTTATATCAAGTGATTTTCTACCGAATCTGGCTAGTATGACATCAGTGTCATTTCAGCCTATATAACACCAACTTCAAAACCTATTGAATCGACTTCAAACGGTGAATCCAAACCACTCAAACCGATCTACTTCATTAGTTGTGTGTTTACATGCAAAATTTATAATTTTTCGAATTTATTTAGTATCAAATCAAGTGGTCAAATGTGAATGTTTTTAAGTTAATTTTAATGCATTCATTTTTCAACATTTTTTACCACTTGACTTGATACTAAAATAACTCGAAAAAATAAAAAGATTGCATGTAAACGCATCACTCATAAAGTAAATCGGTTTGAACGGTTTGGATTAGTCGTTTGAAGTCTATCCAATAAGTTTTGGAGTTGATATCATATGACACCGATGTCATACTAGCCGAACTCTTTTCTACCTCTCTTAAAAAACAGAAAATTAATTCTTAAAAATGTAAAATTTAATCTACAAGTATATTTTAGATCATATTGAACTGTTCAGAACTTAAGATCTATTATTCGGACTTTAAAATTAAGATATTGATTCATACCACAGACCAATATGCGCTATGCATAGTACTGTAGCCTCACTCATAATAAAATGCCTTCTTAGTTCTTATTGTTCATGCATCAAAACAATACTGATTTGATCAGACAACAATATACTGTTACAGACTTACAGTAATTGCAAAAGAATCTATCATTCTCAGATTTCTACGGAGCATTACCTGTCTCAATCGGAATAGTTTCTGAACCAGGGATAAAGGCAAGTCGGGACAGCATCGCCGAATCCACTTGATAGCAGTTGTCGTAGTCGCCGCCTCGTCACTCTTCCCTGAAACAATGCGTTCACCTGAAATCTTCCTCGCAAGTGCTGCCGTGTCGACTTGAGGTGCAAAGGGAGGCAACTGGAGCCATCTAGACCGTTCGTTGGCGCATGGATTCTCTTCCTGGGGAGAAGAAGAAGAAGTAGAGAAGCAGTGTGTGTTTAGTGTTGACTGGAGGTATGGAATGGTGGTGATCGCGTGATGGTAAGAGAAAGAAAGCATGCGCCGCCTTAAGTGGAGGAGCTCTGCCATGTTTGGGAGACTCAGGGAGTTCTGATGAAATAGCTGCTGAGCAGATGGTGTGTACACCTCTTGATTGTCCATTTTAAATCTTAACCGTTCGATTTTAAGTATCATTTACTTCTCTGAATTTTCTCCTCTTTGTCCACGTGGCAGCAACAGAATTCATATAGGTCAACCTTTTTCCTTGGAATAGTTTTTATGAAATTTTAAATTATTTTAGTGTAATTTAACGTAATATAGTGTAATTAAACGTAATTTAACATAATTTTAAGTAATTTAACGTATTTTAGTATAAATATACTAATTATATATCAAAAGAAGTAATCTAACAAATATTTAAAAAAAAATTCGAACTTTTAGCGTTAGAATTCAACATCTTACTATTCATATTGTCTCTCTAAAAAAAAAAAAAAAAAAACCACCCCACAGTGGGATGGTCTGGTATGCATAGGTGACCGCCCAAATGTGGGGTAGTTTGGTATGAACAGTGGACTGCCCATGAAGGGGCGGTCAGGGCGTTTTAAAAAAAATATATCGAGGGCATATTTGATATTTTTTATTTTTGGGAGGGTATTAATAAAAATCAAGGAGTGTACTGCGGCTGTATCGTGTCTTTGTTTCAGCGTATCGTGTTTAGATGTGTTCGAATTAAGATCGTATTATTTTAACATATTAAAATTTTTAAGACATATCGTGCTATGTCGTATCGTATAGTATAAGAGATGAACACAACACGTTTAACAATACAATACGATTTGGTATGATATGTTTCAACTTGTCGTGCTAATTATTATTTTTTTTTAGATTTTGATAATTTATTAATTTTTAAGTCCATATGGAAAATATTTAAAAAATCAGAATTTTTTTTAATATTTTATAGTATTTTTGTAATTTGAAACAAAATTTGAAAAAAAATTATCTAATAAATAAAAAAAATTAGCCGTGTTGTACTTGTGTTGTATTGTGTCTAGACATGCTACACTTAACAGTAGAGATGATTAAATTGTTCATAACTCGTAACTCGCTCATAACTCGCTTGCTAAATGAATCATATCTATTTAGGAATAAATATCAACAGCATTTAATTTCTTCACAGAAGCAAAAGTTTTTGTCATTTTATTTATCAATTATCACAGCAGAGATAAAATGAAGAGACATGAGTAGATGACATACAATAGTCCAAATACACCTCCCATAAAAATAAAAATAAACCCAAATTTGACGCCTCATAAAAGTAAGCAAAGGGTGCGGGTCCTTAATTAGCTGAAATCTGAAGCTTCTTGATCGTGTCGATCTGTTTCGCCGGGTTGAGTCCCTTGGGGCACGCATGCACACAGTTCTTTATGGTGTGGCACCGATACAACTTGTACTCGTCATTTATCGACTCCAGTCGCTCCTTTGTGTACTGATCACGGCTATCTTGAATCCACCTGTGGAACAAAGGTGAAAAGAGTTACATAAATTATTTGAGAATATTAAACAAGAAAAATTAGTGAGAACGTTAAAACTTTTTCAAATTACTACATAATAGTTGATGCAGTTATCACATTCAAGGCAAGCTAAATTTGATATTTCCAAAACAAACAAACACAGAGAAATCCAACACAAGTAAATGTCGCTCCTGCCACAAGAGCACAAAAATGAACACCCAAAATTTTATTTATGCACTAATGACCTGATATAGACTATATAGCGAGACTACCACTGATAGTATGGACCTATACTGGTAACACGACAGTCAGAGCAAAACTAAGAAGAAAACAAGAGAAAAGACCAATCCCATACAAAAACTTCTGGTTCTTAATTGTTGGTGATATGAAATAATTGGAGGGGTGTCACTGTAAAACTGACATTGTCAGAACTGTTTAGGAAGAGGAACCCTAAATAAGAATAGGAGTCCATTGTTCATTAAAAGTTGACTGAAAAGGTAAAAGGAAGCTACCTATCCTGAAAATCCTTTTTCAAATAAATAAATAAATCAGCTCGCCACATTCTTAGTTAGTCAGGTCAGGGTACACTAGGTAAATTGAAGCAACGACGCCTTAGACCCGCAGATCCATTAAACTTGGTCAGGTCACAGGTCATGTCAAATATTTACAAGTAGTGACAACTAAATGGTCAATTTATTAAACATTTTAGGTTTTCTTTTTTCTTTTTTATTATTGTTTTTAGTACTTTACTAGACCTGTGGTTTCCATTTTAATATAACTTCCAAAACCTGTTCATATTAGATTGCAACAGGCTAACCCTAACCTGACCTAAAACAGTTATTTGGCGGTTGTGATTTGCACTTCCTCTCAATTTCCCCTTTTCAATTTAGCTTAGAATACTTACAATCCTCAATATCACCAAACACTAGATATACTAGCAATGAAGGCTTCCGACTCCCACCAAAACCTAAACTGAAACCAAATGAACAAAACCCAATACAAATCCAAAAGCGACCATAATTTCAGAAGACCAAATCTAAAAACAACCTGATAGCCAAGTGCACCCAGTAAAACACTCAAAACTAATTGCCTGGAAAACAAACAATCTGAAATGACACAACCGAACCATAATATAACCCAACTGCCTACTCCAAACTGAACAAACCCATGAATAGGGGTGTCAATGGCACCCTTTTATCCATTTACCCGACCCGTACTGTATTCGATAAGATGGGTATGGATAAGGTTTTTTATTTCTTAGCTTATTGGGTACGGGCAAGGGTACATTTTGTACTTGTTACCCTATAGGGTAATTATTAAAAATAAAATTATATACATATATAGATATATATTTATATGGGGATGATGCATGATATGATATAATTTTATTCATGGTCCATTTATATCTATTCAATGGCACCCACTTATCCTTTACCCAACCCATACTGTATTTGATATGACGGGTATGGGTAAGATTTTCTTTTTGCGTTAGCTTATCGGATACGGATAAGGGTAAAGTTTATTTTCATTTACTTAACAGGTATGGGTATGAAAATGCTTCCACTTCCACTCGACCAGTATTGTACCCGTTGACACCCCTACCCTTAAAGGGCCTAAACAGCAAACTCCAGACAGGAAACAGACCCGAAATCCAACTCAAGAAAAAAGCAAAAAAAATAGATGAAAATATAGAGGAAGGTCAGTAAACCTATTAGCATGGAGGAGCGCAGCGGGGCCAAGATACGATTCGGGGTTCCACCAGTAGCTGGGGCAGGAGGTGCTACAGCAAGCACAGAGGATGCACTCATACATGCCGTCCAGTTTTGCACGGTCTTCCTTGCTCTGCAAATTCTCCTTCCCAGCTTCGGCAGGTGGGTCCTTGCGCTTCAACCACGGTTCCACGCTCTTGTACTGGTTGTAGAAGTTCGTCATGTCCACAACCAGATCTTTTACCACAAACATGTGAGGTAGCGGGGTTATCGTGGATGCGGACCCCGCATCCTGCATTTCAAGAGATATCAAACATATTAGTGCGAAAATTTCATGCTATTATTGCCAACCAGGCTGGTAGTATTTAATCCTTGGCATGAACCAGTTATATTCGCACACATTGAGCATATCCTATACAGGTATCATAAATTTTTACTCATATTTAAATCATATTGTGACTTTTTCTTGGGATCTTGATGATACGAAGCAATAGGTTGGTTCTTCGTTTTATTTTTTATTTTTTATAAAATAAGTTTTTGAAGTTTTTATTAAGGATTAGTTGATTTTTTCATTATTATTTTTAAATTTTAAAGAAAAATCAAATCAGACACTAAGAACAGCAATTATACTAAAAGGGCCAATCAAATTTTTATTTAACCCTAACTAATTCGAATTCCTTGTTTTTTCATTTCAGAAAAAAAATGTGCTACTGGTACGATTGGCCATTTGGTGATTGAGATTTATTTAGTGGTTCTAAATTCCTTGGATTGAGTTGTATTTATTTGTATTTGATTCAAACTTTATGGTTGTCATTGGATTGATTTCAAATGGAAAAAAGAGAGCACAAGTGATTATCAGCTGAAACAGGGTATAATTGTAAAGTACCTGGATTTTGGTGAGGCATGCGAGGCCGTTATCACCATCGATGTTCATGGCACATGAACCGCAGATCCCCTCGCGACACGATCGGCGAAAGGTCAGTGATGGATCCTTCTCGTTCTTTATCTTGATTAGTGCATCCAACACCATAGGTCCGCATTCTGCGAGGTCAATCTACCATAGATATAGCATTTAATTTGTCATTATTTTTGCTTTCCTTAGAAAATAATTAATCATTGATGTTCTCAACAGTAAGTATTTGACACTTTTGACGGATTATAAAATGTCTTAAGCAGCTTAAAAACTTATTTTCATATATATTGATGTCTGGATTTATATGAAGAACCTCCATTTATCAAGGAGGATTTCAATGTCTTGAGAAGACCTAAACGACACTGATGCGAAATTGGAGTTCTAAAAGGTAGATTGACAACACATCACAACTGGATCGTGGTTTCTAACAAACAAGCTAGAAATTATTCTCTTCTCGAATCAAGTCTATGCCATCTAAATCAGCAAAAACAGCTTTAGAAATATAAATCATTTCCTCTCTCTTCGATCGAAGGAGCGAAAATGAGAGAGAAACCATACCTCGTAGTTCTTGAGCTCGGGTTTGGTCGGGGAATCGGGATTCCACCTATAGATCGAGAAGGTCTTGATCGGCTTGGGTTTCGCGTCAGCCTGAGAGGAGTGCGTCTGAGTCTGGACCAGCCTTGCGGCGGGCGCCGGAGACATGATGCTCCGCGCGGCGGCGCTGGCGGCAGAGCTCCGTCGAAGTAGAGCTCTCGCTGTTGCCATTTCGTAAGGGCAATATGGGAAGTTTGATGCTTTTGTTAAAACAGATAGAGATGGGTTAATGAAACAAAAGAGAGAGAAGCGAAAGAAAAGGTAGAAACAAAGATCATTAGCTATATGTACTAATGAAGGAATTCGGATCCCTAAAGTAACTCAAATTTTGAGATTTGACAACACCGTCCGATCTGCTCTGGCACGAATATGAAAGAGGAATGGATTCTAATCGGACGGTTTATATCTAAATACAACATTTGAGTTACTTTAGGGGAACTGGGCTCCTAATAAAGCGTGTGTTTATTGGGTGATGATGTCCCATTAGATGTGACCGACTTCCACGGGTCAGGTCTGGCTCCTCTAGAATAATTGTTTTCTACAATTCTGTACACTTGTGTTGATTTTCTCAGAAATCACAAGGCTTGTGATATCAATGATTTCACAAGTATTTTACTGAAAATAATTAAAATTTATTATTATTTTCCGCTTGTTCTATTTGTAAAAGCAAGTTTTATGATATTCTTCTAAAAAATATTTCAACTATACAACAATTAACTGAAATAGTGATTTTTAGTTTGACAAATTGGTAAATTATTTTGTTCTTTCTCAACCATTATTTTGAGAAAGTTCAATAAAAAAATAATATTTGATTGCCATTATGTAGTTGTATTTTTTTTAGTGTAATATTATTCCATTAAATAAACTTGTGTGGATTATCAGAAGGCATATTTATACTGTCATGAAAAAAATTATATCAGTCAAGATATTAGTGTCTTTAATTATTATTTGATGCTCACTATTTTTGTGATATTTGTTACAGAAAAAAAATGAAATATATAAAAGATGGAGCAAAACAATGAAAAGAAAGTGTAAAGCAAAAGAATTATATGAAATATAAATTCGTAATATTCAGAATTTGTTTTTAGTTTTGATAATGTGACGTAAAGCCATCTTTATTTTGAAAAATGCATATCGCAAAAGAATTAATTTAGAATACGTCGGTTTAATATAAAAATTCTACAAAATATGATTCCAGAGGATACGTCGGTTTAGTATATTCCCCACGAAGTAATAGCCTGCTAAGGTTCTGATTTTCTGAGTCAACTCATTCTGTTCTAATCGTGTAATGATCTTAAGTTTCAGATAGCAAACATAGGAACATGATTCGCATTTTATTCGCGAATAAAACGTTTTTTGGAGGTTTCCGAACCGAACAGCGAATAAAATGGTTGACCGAACTTTTACAGATTTATTCGCAAATAAAACGTTTTTTTTACGAATTATTCGCGTTTTATTCGAAAAATTCGTCGCTCGTTGCTCTGTAGTCCGTGCCTCCATGACTTTGTGCATGAGTGAAATTCTTGAGGATCCCACCACGTGGGTGAGACTTGAGCACAGTTTTGAATTTTGAAATGTATAAGTGGACCCCACCACGTGAGTATCAACTCTCAAATATGAACACACAACTCAAATATGAATACGTGGGTACCACAGTGACCTATATAATTGACATTTTTTTATATAAGACTTTCGAATTCTAAATATTATATGTACCAAATTCTTAGCACTTCTCAAATATTTTTTTTCCTCAAAATTTTATTAAAAGTTGAAAAATTAAAAAAATTAAAATAAGTACATATATTTTTTTTTTGGGTTTTTTTTTACTTCGTTGTGGTACCGAATCATTTCTGAATTATACCTGAATCACAAACTTTTGACCTCGCCGAACCGAACCCGGACTTTTGATTTGTCACTATGATAGCAAAACCTTACTCTAAAATTAATTACTCGCTACACAAAAGATAACACAAAAAATGATACAAAGAGGTTGAAGGATGTGGAAGTTGGATGTTTGAGGCGGTAACCTGTGTGAACCATGGTATGTGAGCGTGGCAGTTGAATGGATGAGAGATGTGGAGGCTGTAATTAGCACTAATTATAGGAATTGCTGAATTATTAACTAGCGTGTAATCAAACGCAACTTGAAAACAGGATAGGGTTTGTTGAAGATTTGAATCGGATCCGATACTATCATGTAAACTAGCCCGAATTAAACTGAACTGAGTTCGATAAAGTTCAAACTCAGCTCATATTAAAACAAGTTGTTCTGAGCTAAGAACGAGTCTTTAGTCTAGTAACAAAGACAATACTCTCCGTATAGAAGGTCGCATGTTCGAAATTTAAAAAAAATTAGAAAAAAAAAATTTAATCGGGCTATGCCAAAAAGAAAAACAATTAATCGGGTTGTTGCCTACTTCTGAAAAAAAATTGTCTATCCATGAATAAATTAACTACAATATGAATTAGTTAATTCATGATAGTCTGTAACTCACTAGTTGTATAAATAAATTTGTTTACTTCTAATAAAAATCCTGACTATGTTTCTAATTCCTAAACCCAATAAAAAGATTGTAAATAAATACTTTATAATCTGCAAGTTGCCATATAATAAGCATTAATGACCGTAAAAAAAAAATCACAATAGATCATTGGTGAATATATTGTCACCTAAAAACATTGAATGCTAAGTGCTGGCTAGCTTGTCACATTGTATGTATGAATAAAAAATTATTCTATATATTTTTATATTTAATTACCTTAGTTATCTATAAGGAATAATTTATATCCGATTATCCGTACACTTTTAATTTTATTCAGATTTTTATTGAATACGATATGAATTAAGAAAGCCGAAATTTTTGTATCTATCACTTTGTTTTAAATAGCGTTTATCGCATTATAGCGGAACGGTTGAAAAAAAGGCGCTATGGCCATATAGCGCGAAATAGTGCGCTATATGGCCATAGCGTCATAACTTTTTTGGTCCGAAAACGCTATAGCGGCACTATAGCGCGCTATTTAGAACATTGAATTTTAACCTTCCTATTTATTTATGAAAAACTTCAATCTTACCATACACGTAGCCTAGGCGGCGTGGATTTTTTTTTTTTGTGGAAAATGGGAGGCCTTTTTTTTTTTTTGGGGAATATGGTTAATTCCAAGGCATGATATAGAATAACAAAAATAAATTAGAAAAAAAACTTTAAATATTAGTACTTAATTTTAAAATGTTAGTTATTGTCAAATTAAATTTGCTGATGAATAATTAACGGACCGTTTCTGATTGAAATAAAAAAAAATACATAACTGCTGAGAATCAGAAACTTCAACTGAAGTTTTGAGGCACTAAATGACGGTTTTTTTTTTTTTTTTTGGAATTTTGATTGTGTCGGCTTTTGCGGGCTATGCCATATAATTGAAGTCATACGCTCAAATCGGGATTTCCTACCAATAGTTATGACCGTTTAAAGGTTAGAAACAATATATCGATGTTTATTGCAAAAACATTAATAATGTATTTATACACTGATTAATCCCGGCAGTGATGTATCAATATTTCATTGTAAATATAATGTAATCAGGGGCGAAGCCAGACTTTAATTACCGTATTGCAATACAAAAATTAATATGTCAATTTTAGGTGAATGGGGGTCAATCATATCAAACTTGTATATGACATATGAGAGTTAAATTTTACGGGGCTCGTAAAATTTTATTCTAAATTATAAAGACAATCAAGTATAATTAAAAAAATAAAAATAAATGGAAATCAATTTACCTCATTCAATTAACTTGAATCTGCTTCTGAATGTGACCATAATATTTTATACCGCGTACCAACTCTGTCCTAAAATGAATCATTTCAAAAAAAATTTCGAAATGATGCGTGGAGCTCCTTGGCTCAGTAAGCAATCCCTCTGCACAGTAAGGAATGATGCGTGGAGCTCCTTGGCTCTATACATTAAGGTTGTTGCGTGGAGCTCCTTATCTCGGTGCAACTTTAGAGTGTGTGAATAGTAAGTTTAAGTTTTTTTTCAGAAATTGATGGTACGATCAAAATTCTGAAATTTGATGTTGGTAAGTAAACAAATTCCTTTGTACCCTCTTCGATTCTGACCAAGTCAAAATCAATCGCAGCAACGGTCGCATCCAAATTTTTCTTGAGTAATGATGGCAAGAGGCACAGTGAAACCTCGGTTAGGTAAACAAAAATTTTGCGTTGCATTTCTTTTAATCTAAAAATTCGTTTATATATATAAGCTGTTTGATGTAATACCCATGCGATCATATAAAAAATACTAAATAAAAAAAAAATCAATTAGAAGTAAACCAACACAAAAACTTTGTAAAAATTCATGTAGACTTATACAAGTTCCATTCTCAAAGTTGTTAATGAAAAAGAAAGAAAAATGGCTAAAATGGTACATAGAAAACATTAACAAAATATAGCTAGGTTTATCATGCTTGTTCTTACTATTAAGTCTCATAATTCTCATTCGGTTTCCATGTGGACAACCCAAATAAGATTGTTCCTTTCCATCCCAAAAGAAGCCATTTGTTATCTTCCTCAACAAGAAACTCCTTGTGGTAAAGTTCTCTCATTGTTCTCATTATCTTTTTCTTGATCAGTGAATCCACAGGTAATTGCACAAAACCGGCTCGAAGATTCCTGGCCTGCCACTGCCTATACGTCTCAGGTCTTTCCACTCTCTCTGAACCCTCACAAGCTATTGCATTAATTGCTATTGGACTTAGAATGGTCCTTTCTATATGGAGCCTCGCCTCACTCTCTCGAGGCATATTTGACTCCAAAATATCAAAAATAGAAGAGAACTTGGATAAAACTTCCTTAAATCGAATTGTATAGAACGGCGTACTATATGAGCCATTCAGAATTCCATGAATAAAGACACGTGGTTTGATCTCCCTTATTATGCTTAGAACTTTATCACGAGGGCAACTCATGGCAATTGTCTCATCGGCAAGTTTTTCAATTCGAGTCATACAATTTACTACTAAAATCTCATTTTCTTCAATCTTAAGATCTTCTATTGTAATGTTTTCCCATTTGGATGCTATACCTTGATACTTGAGAGGGATATTATATCTCTGAGCATATTCTGACAACCGCCTTCCTGTCTCTTCAACTAGTCTGTCTGGACGGAAACCCTTTTGTGGAAATTCTATGCCAGTTATACGGATTTTAGGCGGTGTACTTCCTAAGCTTGTGAGACGTTCAAAGAAAGATGGCCACAAGAATCCCATGTGGATTCCAAAGTCAATTATATGAACCTTTGTGGCATTTTTTGCGATGTTTAGGATTGTTTGGACAGAGAAGTAATATCGTACCTTCATAAACGGGCAAATTGCATGATAAACACGAAAAGCTTTCAAAAAGTCAGTCACAATTCCTTGCCTCGACAATAGTTTATGGTAGATGTCACTTCCCGTACCAACCAAGCGTGCCTCGAGTGCATCCACCAAATAATATGCCAAACGTTGGTAGCCATGTCCCATAGGGGATGAGTGTTTCCTTATTTGCTTGATTAGTTCATAGGCCCTGTGGTAGTTGTTAGCAGAAACTGCTTCAGAACAACTAATTAGGAAAGAACGAAGATTCGTTATGTCATCTCCAGTTTCCTTCTTTTCTAATGCCTTCTTACTCCTTGCGTCCACTTGATGCTCCGGTGACTCATTTTTCATACCTTGTTTCATACTTTCACGTACTGAGATAACCTCTTTCACATACTCGCTACCACGGTAAAGGAGAAATTGATCCAAGTTCTCATTTCTTACCGGATCATCTGAGGAAATTGCTCGTTGCTTGCGAGCTTGCCCCTCTGATAGATCTGGTTCTCTATCATTACTTGCACACTTTTTAGTACAGGTCTCGTAACATATTGCTATGTTCTCACTGATATCATTTTTCTTGGGTTTCTCAGGAAACTCAGTTCTATTTGGCTCTAAACCAACAAACAACTTTTCAATGGATGGAAGACACTTCATTGTTTCTTCAGCACCCTTTTGAGCTGGTGTGACCGAAAGGTTCTCCATAACTAAAGTAGATATATTGTCAGCATTGATTAAGACGGGTTCCAAGTTACTGTATGGTAGCAACTCATTCTCTGAAACATTTCTTATAGCATTACTTGAACCACTATTTGTAGCATTACCATTTTGAGGTGGATGGAATTGGACCAAGGTAGGTGCAAGAGGGTACTCTTTTCCAAGGGTATCATAGAAGGATTTCTCTGTTTCTCTAATAGCTTCCTCTTCATGACAAATGCTTGTGTCATCTATATCTTCTTCTAACAAAATTTGGCCTATGTAGTTGATTACTGCATTGGACGTGAGATCACAAACGTCTTGGCTATCTGTACCATTGCTTGCCAAATGATTAGGTGTGGCATTTTGGTTTAGGTTGTCACTCGAAAAAGTTGGTGGTATTGTCTGGTAACATTCAAAAATGGCTTGTGGTGCACTCAGTGTATCGAGGACATTATCCCCTTCTTCTGGGAAATTTGCATGCCAAAGCCCTTTTGCAGCCATATGAAGCTATGATAGTAGAATTTGTGTTTTCCAAGTTGCAAACTGCCAACTAACTGCAATTTTTACACCAAATTGACTGCTTAATTTCTTTTGCAAAAAAGACAGTTACTTGCAAAGGCAATAGTAGAATGAAAAAGGATATATACCCAAAGTTTTATGGCCAAAATATGAGCTGAATGAATTTTCTATAAAAAGAAGTTGCAAATTACTTAGTTTTTTCTCTTTTACTTGTAACAAAAATAGGACGAGAATAACGTCTCTAAGAAACTTACTTCTTTACCCTAACCCTAAGCTGCTTGACAAGTAGTTTTGAGGGAAAAGGAAATGTTTGAATTGTGCAGTCATTTACATTTAACATTATCTATATGATTTTGAATTGCAAACTGGCATCGCAGCCTCCAATAAATAATGGATCAGGATTACATTAATTTCAGGTCGATAAAATTTCCTTGAGACTTATACCAGTTATGTTTGTGTTGGTCTTTTTCATGTCAGTATACGTTGTAGTGTACAAAAGAAACTGAACTGATACATTAGTGGTTTTCTCTAGCTTCCTTGGATAGGTTGCGGTATAACTCATTTAAGTCTAGGTCAGGTTTAGATTTGAAGTTTTGGTCAGGGCTGGTATTGATGTGATTAAAGAATGGTGATGTCCGGTTCCAATGTTATGTTTTCGTTTAGTATTGAGCAAATTGGTTCTGATTACTCGATTTTCTTACCATCCCAAGTTTGTTCAGATTAAAATCAAGAGAGGTATGAGGAAATTTTGACTAACATCGTAGTTTCATCACTCTGGAACCCAATAAATTTACTAGGTATTAGGGCATGTAATTATGCCATTACATGTCACATATGCCAAAATTTGAAAGGCTCCTTTGTAATTATGGGGTTTAATTTAAGGTGGTTTGAATTGTAATAACTAATAACCCAGTTAGTTGCTTCATGTATTGTAATTATGGGGTTTAATTTAAGGTGGTTTCCATATGTTAGAAGAATTCATTTCTTGACAAATTCACTCTAGCTTTAAATATAACAATTTTCGTGGATAAAAGGTTCTTTCAAGTATACCATGAAATTCATTGGAAGAACAAAAGTAGAGGGATATGGAAAGCCGAAAGCCCGTACCTATCTGCAGTCCTGGTCCCGCTGCAGCTCTGCTTTCTCTATGTTATGAATACAGAGAATGCTTCCTTGTATGGGATGCAGCTCTCTCTTTCTCTCTGCAAATGGTGGGAGTGAAGGGAAGGGGTTTGATACGGGTGGTCGATCATCATTTAGTTATCTTCATCATTTAGTCAAGAGTCAAAGATTGTATGCGCTTGGATGCTCTACAATTATAAGGATCTAAGGTCTAAATCCCTGCTAGGACTTAATTTGCAAGATAATTGAATCTTCTGTATTTATTCCGCTCCCAGATAATAATTGTTGAAAAAAAAAAACACATCAGGCCGCCAGCTTTGACTCTTGACTTGTGAATAGTGATGCTGATGTGATATTTTTGGAAATAAATCTGCTGGGCTGTTCGGCAACAAGGGTAATCTTCTGCTTTATTTAGCTTTCTTAGTAGTTTAATTCTGCGAATTCCGATTCTTTAGCGTGGATTAAGAATATCTTCTTTAGTCTTATTTTGCTCGGATCTTAATTTTCTGTCCGGATCTTAAGACACCTCTACCCCTTCATTTAGCTTCCTTAGCTTTCATCTACAGATTAAGACAACCGAACATCGGTTCCTTAGTACTCCTTAAGCTCTTAATCCTTTGTTGCCGAACGGCCCCGTTGTGATTCTAAAGAATCGCATGGAGCCTGCTTTTTCAAATTGAACTGTTAATTTTTTGGAAAACACAAATCTCAAAAGTAATTGATTTTTATATACGAATCTCAAAACAAATAAACAGTTAGATTTGGAAAAGCAGGCTCCCTGCGATTCTTTTGGAATCACAGCAGATTTAAAAAATTACATCAGTCAAGATATTAGTGTCTTGAACAAAATTCGGGTGTGATGTGCTCACCAAGAGAATTTGGTGAGCACAACTCCAAAAGTCTATTGGATTGACTTCAAACGATGAATTCAAACCGTTGAAATCCATCTCCTTCATGAGTGATGCATATAGATGTAAACTTTTTAAAGTTTCGAATTCATTTCGTACAAGATCAAGCGGTCAAAAAAATTGATGAAAAATGAATACATAAAACAAATTATAAAATAACTTATAAAAGATTAATTTTTTTGATCGCTTGATCTTGTACTAAATGAATTCAAAACTATAAAAAAAAAAATTCATGTACATACATCACTAATGAAGTAGATAGATTTCAACAGTTTGGATTCGTCGTTTGAAACCGATCAAATAGATTTTTGGAGTTGTGCTCACCAAACCCTCTTGGTAGACACATCACACCCTAGATTTGCTCTAGTGTCTTTAGTAATATAAAAATTCTACAAAATATGATTCCAGAGGAGTATATTCCCCAGGAAGTAAAAGCCTGCTAAGGTTCTGATTTTCTGAGTCAACTCATTCTGCTCTAATCGTGTAATGATCTTAAGTTTCAGATAGACAAAACCTTACTCTATAATTAATTACTCGCTACACAAAAGATAACACAAAAAATGATACAAAGAGGTTGAAGGATGTGGAAGTTGGATGTCTGAGGCGGTAACCTGTGTGAACCATGATATGTGAGCGTGGCACTTGAATGGATGAGAGATGTGGATTAATGGAATTTTGAAAGTAAACGAAAGTAGCAAGTAATGATAGGATATGTATTGCATTAGAAGAAGCATACGCATTTTAATTATATATGTTCATATTTGTGAGAATAAGTAAAGATTTTATAAGTTCTGGGCTGGAACTAAATTCTGCACTGAGAGAAGGTTTGATCTCTCACCCGTTTCACTTTTACGTGGATTTCAGGTAACAAAGATGAAGGATCGAGCAAGGACAAGAGTGAAACTAAGCGAGAAGACTTATGATTGATAAATTGCCACATATTGTTTTGTTTTGTTTCCATGATTTAATAATTGATACATTAAGCAGGTATGACAGTGCTTGTGTTACTAAGAGGAAGGATCGAGCAAGGACAAGAGTGAAACTAAGCGAGAAGGCTTATGATTGATAATTTGCCACATATTGTTTTGTTTTGTTTCCATGATTTAATAATTGATACATTAAGCAGGTATGACAGTGCTTGTGTTACTAGCCATGTCTTACGTATAATACGTGGCGGGTTGTCCCGGAGTGTGACATTAATAAATAGTAAAAAAAAAGTATGTAAAATTTGATCTCCAAGCACATTTTAATATAGAGATCATGTTAAACAATTTGGATCGACTGTTTGGACTTTGAAAAATCATATTGTAAGATGTTGTAACTATAGAATGTTGTAAGTGGATCCCTCTAAAATAAATCATGCTGCATGGGAATCTCTTCACTTGATTTCCATCATCAAGTGAATATATTTATTGATAAAAAGAAAAATTAATTTCAGTGACATAATTAAATTCAAGAATAATTCATTATTGATTTTATTGAAAATACTTTATAATTCGACATGTTTTAGAGGTGCTGGAAAACAATCATCTTTGTTGATAGAGTATTATTAATTACAACCCTTAATATAAATAATTAGTTAAATATAAGTAAACATGTAATATATGAACAGTAGTATATAACCCTAGTTGTACTAAAATGTAATATATGAACAATTGTTCAATAAACAATTTTAGTCGATTTCATTCAGTGAAATTAATATGTTATCAGATGAAAGCACGCACAAAAATCAATTGTCGGCATGAAAACCAAAATTGAAACAGAGGGTTGAAGGCCCACACATCAAAGAAGGCTCAGAAGCTTTGTCAGGCCCAAAATAAAGCCCAAATAAATTCAATCAAGGGGGAATTTCATTGATATCCCTCAAAAGTTCCAATATTACGTATTTATCTCTTAAAATTCAGCAATTACATATTTATCCTTGAAAATTGTAAAAACTCACATATTTGTTCAATCCACCATATTTAACATTAACTTTCAATTTATTCTCATTTTACCCTTTTCCTATTTTCCCTTCTAAGACAGGTGTTCATATCTTGTTAAAAAACATCTGAATATGTTTTGGTCCGATTTCTATTTTTCTTTCTTCTTAGTGGCTTCTATTTTCCCTTCGAAACATGTTTTTTTTTTTTTTGTAAATCAAAAGCCCATAAGCCAGTATATCATTTTAAATTTTTTCCAGAGTTACACATCATTTTTTTTTTATTGAAAGCCCTTAGGCATGTCTTATATTATAACTAATTAAAAGTCTTACACATTGCTAAGAGAAACAAAAAGGAACAAAAACAATCAACATAAGCCTACCTGACAGAGAAAATAAAATTACCAACCTGCTCTCAAACCAACTCCTATTGCAATTCTATTAATAGAGAAACCTGCAATTACTCCATCCTAAAGTATTCTAAGGGCTGGCAAAAAAGCTCGGAGCTCGTGGATCGCTCGTGACTTGTCTCTGGCTCGATCGGTAACAGCTCGTTCGATAGTGGACCGAGCTATTAACGAGCCAGCTCGCTACTAGCTCGGGCCAAAATTAACGAGCTGAGCTAAGGTCTAGCTCGGACCGGGCCAGCTCGGCCCATAACGAGCTATACACTATAGGCCTTTGAATTACAAATTTATATGGCCCAGTAGCGTTCCGTTCAGTTTTAGCGTTTTAGGGTTTACGCATTCAATCAGCGCCTTTTCTCTCCAGATTCACTAGCGGCGCCTTTTCTCTCATTCTCTCCAAGATTTTACTTTTACCTCATACTCTCCACTGTTTTACCTCATACTACTCTTCACTCTTCAGTTTTAACTTTTATAGTACCTCCACCCACTAGCCCTAGTCCTGACCTCCTCCTCTCTCCTCTAGAGACTGGGGGAACCGGCAAAGGGAGGAGAAAAGGAGATCGGAGATCGCATCTCAAGGTTTAGGTGTTCCACGAGCTACCTCGCTTCCTCTTCTTTCTTCCACGAGCTACCTCGCTTCCGCTTTATTTCTGGTTAGTTTTCAACTTTTCATATGCGCATGAACTAAAGTAACGAATAATGAGAAAGCAGAAGTTGCAATTTTGCAATTTTGCAACTAAAGTAACGAATAACGAGCCTTTCTGGATTTTGCAATTTTGCAATTTTGCAATTTTTTTTTTACATTCGCTTATTCCACTCAAATTCCAATCAAGCTCATTCCAAATAAGAATCACAAGTGCAGAAGTGCTTAGAATGCAATCTGTCACATGAATCACAATTTTCCCAATAGTTGGCTTGAATTTATAATTTGTTGTTTGGCTTAACTGGTCGGTTTTTACTTTGATTATGAACAATTGCTTACTAAACTCATATCCCTCCATTGAAAAAATATTTAGAGGTAGTATTGTGAATTTTTTTCCTGGTATTTAATTTATCGGTTGGAGAAGCTTTAATTTTTAAATGATTTGGAGGCATAGGCTTATGAACATCTCAATCTGGGATCAAGTGTTGGACTTTTTCAGAATTGTATGTGAACAAATAAGTTGAAAATAAAGGAAGATATGCATATTATTTCTTTTCGGTGCATGTTACTTGCAACAGAAAGAATTGATTAGTTGTCTGTTGCAAAGCGCAGTTTGTGCATTTTAATTTCACAGAAAAGATATTTGCTCATGGCCCCTCTTTAATTCCTTCACAGAAAAGATATGCATATATGAAAATTGACTAGTATTTACATGCATTTTTTTTACTGTGCTTGCTGCCATATCTTGCTGACATATAATATTGTCTTAATTAATTGCTGCCATATATGAACAATTAATTCCTGCCATATATGAACAATTGCTGCCATATCTTGCATTTTTTTTTACTAGTATTAAATCTGTCTCAATTAATTTTTCTTTGACTAATATTTGTGCATTTGTGGCAGAATGTCTCATACATCTTCAGATGGTACCACTGCTGCCGCCGGCAGTAATCCAGTGATGCCGGAAAGTGCAAATAGCACTGCTAGTGGACATGCGTCACAGGACAGTACAGATGAGGCTGGTGCGAATAAAAGGAAAAAAACTTCTGAAGTTTGGGAGTATTTCAAGATAATTAAAGTTAATGGGAATGGTAATAAGACCGAGTGTCAATACTGCAAGAAGCGCTATAAAGTAGTGGATGGTGGAACAACCTCAACATTGAAGCGTCATGTGGAGGCTTGTTCCAGAATTAAGAGATTTAAAGGTAATGTTTCTGGTTTGCTACATTTAGATGAATCTATGCTCACATCTATAAAAGAGGGGGAGGACACGGGTATTGTAGATTATGGGAAGTATGATCATGCAAAGAGTAGGGAGTTACTTGCTAAGGCCATAATTTGTCATGAGTTGCCGTTCATGTTTGCCGAATACCATCGCATGAACATGTTTTTGAAATATTGCAATCCGTATTATCAACCAGTGACTAGAAACACTATTAAGAAAGAGTGTGTAAAAGTGTATGAGAATGAAAAAGGCAATGTTAAAAAGATTTTTCAAGCGGTTGATAGGATTTCACTTACTAGCGATTGTTGGACTTCCAATCAAATCATTGGTTATATGTGTTTAACGGCACATTACACAAATAAGTCATGGAAGTTGCAAAAGCGAATAATTGGTTTTAATGAGTTGCCACCGCCTCATAGTGGTGAAGTAATAGCTGATGCAATTGTAGAATCATTAGGGAAGTTGGGCATTGAGGATAAGGTAGGAACTATAACCTTAGACAATGCATACAACAATGATAAGGCAGCAAGTATTTTGAAGTTGAGTTTTGATGCCCGGAATAAGTTGCATTTTAAAGGGTTTTTTTTTCATATTAGATGTTGTGCTCATATCTTGAACTTGGTTGTTCAAGATGGGCTTAACAAGATTGATAAATATTTGTCCAAAATTAGAGAAGGGGTAAAATATCTTAAAAAGTCGCCGGGTCGGCTTCTAAAATTTGGAGAACATGCAAAGCGAGTAGGTATAATCACATCTCGATCTTTGAGCATTGATGTCAAAACAAGGTGGAACTCAACCCACTGAATGCTTCAATCAGCCCTTTATTACAAAAAGGTCTTCAATGGCTATGCAGATCGAGATCCTAATTTTATTGAGTGGCTTCCTAAGGATTCTGAATGGGAAGAGGCAGAAAAGGTTTGTAAATTACTTGATGTTTTTGTCCAAGCCACAAAGATTTTTTCGGGCACATCTTATCCCACCTCAAATCTGTTTTTAGCTGAGATGCTTAATGTGAAAAAGGCAATATGTGATGCCTACCATGACGAGGATAATTTACACGAGAGATGAGCTTTGCTATGCACACAAAGTTTGAGAAATATTGGGAGGAAGTTAATGTGCTAATGGCAGTGGCTGCCATTCTCGATCCAAGGCTAAAGGCCTTGTCAATTAAGTTTTGTTATCAAATGTTGTACTCTGATTTTGAGGTTGATTCGCGTATTGATGATGTGTTGGAAAAGATGCGAGCTCTATATGAGATTTATGCGAAGGAGCATGCGACCTCTACCGCATCGGGTAAATCCTTGAACTTTTTAATGTTAATTTTGCATTGTTTAAAGTTGTACTATGCTCACATAATTATATTTTGATAGGTTCCGATGTTTCAACTGCATCAGCTGTTGCTGCCAGCGGTAATGAGCATAATGATATGTGGCGTTTTGTACAATCCACATGGAATGAAAGCCAATCTAATTCAGATATGGAAAATTATCTAAAAGAGGCTGTTTTTCAACATAGACTTAGTTCACCCTTCGATATATTGAAATGGTGGCAGGTGTATGCAGGGAGATATCCCATTTTAAGCAAACTAGCAAGAGATATTCTTTGCATTCCAATCTCAACAGTCGCATCGGAGTCAGCCTTTAGTGCTGGTGGTCGTGTTTTAGATGATTATAGAAGTTCTCTTACGAAGGATACGGTTGAGATGTTAGTTTGTGGAGGTGATTGGATTAGAACAGGCACAAAGGCCGAATTGCAGACTTTACAAGTGAGTTCTAAATTTTTTAAGTTCAGTTTCTGTTTTAGCTTGTATTAATATATTCAATGTATAACATATTGAATTCTTAAATTTCAGGAAGCTGCAACTTTGGAGGAGAGTTTGGAAATTCAGTTTCCAACATCAATGAGTAATTTTAGTATTAATTGATCTTTTGCAACCTCAGGTGAACAAATTCTCCTCTCTTTATATTTTGCTTGTTTAAATTTTTCTATTATGAATTTTAAGGATACATGCATTTGAATCTGTCACAGGGGCATGGCTGTTGGGACTTGGGGTTATTTTGGCATGGCTTAGTTGTTAGCATGGCTGTTGGGACTTGGGGTTATTTTAATTTTCTGATATTTTGGAGGATTTTGGCTTAGTTGTTGGCATATTGCTTGTTGGTTCTAACTTCTAAATTAATCACTTGTTGTATGAATTTGTATGAATTTTTGTAATCTTAATTATGCATGAATTTAGTTGTATGAAGTTGTGTGAATTTCTATTATTTTGTGTGAATTTGTATGTTTAAATGTGTTTATAATAAATTAATTGCTATGTTATGTAACAATGTAAATGATTTGTATGGTTTGGGTTATGTGTGGATTTGTATGTCTTAAATTTTTGTTATTTTGTGCTGATATTTGTGTGGATTTGTATGGCTTGAATTTATGTTATTGTGTTGATACTTGTGGATTTGTATGGATAAATGATTAATGGGCTTTGAAAATTTAATATTTTGAATTTGTATAATAGCAGCCCAATAAAGCCCATTGAGCTCGTGAGCTGGCTCGGTCCAGCTCGTCACGATTATGAGCTGAGGTTTGAGCTCGGGTGCCATAGGTCCAGCTCGCTCGGTAAGAGCTCGATCCAGAATTAGCAAGCCGAGCTAAGGCCCAGCTCGGCCCAAGCCAGCTCGTTGACAGCTGATTGAGGCTGCATGTGTACCAGTGAGCTTATTCAGAAAAACTTGTGATTTGACGCGTTTGGAGAGAGATAGGCGGGAGGTTGGGCGTCTTAGAGAGAAGAGAACCCAGACATACTAAAAGAGAGAGAAACCAAGAGTAGAGTGGTCAATATATTATTAATTAATATTGTAAAATAAATTTTGAAGTTAAAAAATATTATTTAATTATTTTTAGAGATGATATATCATAGAGATAAATTGGACAAATATATGAGTTTGTACAATTTTTAAGAATAAATATGTAATTACTGATTTTGGAGAGATAAATATATAAGAGTGAGGCTACGGTACTATGCACAACACGGATTGGTCCGTGCTACGGCTCAATATTCGAGTTTTCAAAATCCTAACGGTCGATCCGAACCGTTCAACATGATTATAAAATGAATATGTACTTGCAAATCAAATTTTACATTTTTTTCGATTTTTTTTACTATTTTTTTAGATAGGTAGAAAATCACTGTTTTTGGATGGTCCAGAATTTTCAGATCAAGTGGAAACTTGTGATTTTACATGTACTGTCCGATCCGTATCCGATCCCTTTTGGTGTAACTTTTGGTGTTTCGATCTATAAACAGGCTAAATGTAAACACACAACAACGCCAGGCAAAAGGTTGACAGATACACACGTGGCGAAACAATTCTATCGTTATTCTACGGCTACAATAATGTTACGAACGCGAAGCAGCTCATAAAAACCAATACAAATTTTAGTTCTATCCGCTACATTGTTTGATACATATACTCTTCCTTAGAAAAGTTTAAAATCCTTGATATCCCAACGGCTTAAGATTGTCAAAATAAAAAAAAAAATAAAAACTTAGATCACGTTGTTTGTGTGGTGTAGAACGTTCTTAACTTAACTCAAATAGATAAATTGATTAAAATAATTACATGTTTTTTTAATTTGGTTCTTCACAAATTGATCATTGTTAAAGTGATTTTTAGTTTTTTTTTTTAATGGTTTCATGATTCATGTTATATAGTGAGGCGATCTAGCATGTGCGTAGTTAAAATTTGTATTCAATTAGAAATTTTACAAGTATTTATTTGAAATTAACATTATAAGAAAATTTGCATGTGGAGTTAGAGAGATGAAGAAAATAAGTTTAGTATGATCTATCATGTAAATGTTACTTGATTTTTATTTAAATATCTCTTCACTTTTGTGAATGAAATTAATTATTTACGGGAAAGAGTTGAAAATATATGGGCAAATACTTATATTTTATTTTTAAATATAAAATATGATAGAAATAAACAAATATCTCATAATAATATTTCATTTTAATGAATTTTTAACGAGATATCAGAAAAAATTAATGAAAATACTCTATTACAGTATAAACTTTAATTTCAAGTGGTAATGACAATGGGGCCAGACCATAATCTATTGGCTCATATTTTAGGATAATATTTTGATATCAGGCAATCATATATACTAAGTGGAAGTCATGTTACCCTTCGTCAAAGGCAAACAACATCGAATACAATGCTTTATTGTCATTGGTTGTTATAGACTCTGTTTTTTTTTCTTTCAAGTTTATTATTTCATAATATAGATAAATTATTTTTTCAATTTATATATTTATTATTTTGACCTTTTAATTTAAGTTTATACATGTTCAAATTTCAATGAAATATTTAATTATATATAAAGAAATCATAATGTTTCTTAGAATTTTTAAATTTCTTCATAAATTAAAGTTGTATGTAAACTATTATAACAAATTATTCGATGAGAAATTGCAACAAATAATTTCATCTTTATTTGAAGAGGTGTTAGAATCAGATATTTAAATATTTAGACTGTGATAGGCTGAGTTCCATAAAAAAAAAATATAAGATAATTTTCTCTTTTTTGTTAACAAGGAACCAAAAGCAAGAGAAGTGAAGTTGATGGATGAAACAATGAATAAATCATCAAAATTATAATAAACATATTAAATATGTTTCCATCAAATTTTATAAACTTTGAAGTACATTACTAATGTTCTCATTTCTGATCAGTTTAATAAATTCAAATTATCAATTTTAAAAGGAGATGAGGTTTTGAAGCATTTTTTTTTTCTATAATGATATTTTCTTGGTTTGATGTTTTTCAAAAGAACTACGAGAATAAAATCAATGTTTTAATTATGAGTTAGAAATGTTTTTTTTTAAATTAATGACATTATATTCCGAAATTTTTATTAATAGAAAATAAAATAAATAAATATCGACATTGAAGAACGATTTGGTGGAAATTCGAGATCTAACAAAGACGTTATGGTCCATAACGTCCACGGGACGTTATGGACCATCACGGCCAGATTAGCACATAATTACCTGCGTTAGTATAACAAAAATACGGGCCGTTATGGTCCATAATGGCCAGAGACGCGCTGAAAAAAGAAAAGAAAAACCAGGCCGTTATGGTCCATAACGTTCAACTACAGTGATTTTTTTTCAAAAAATCGCAAACTGAAGCAAACAAGCAAGCAAAAAAAAAAGCACTATAGCTGAACGTTATGGACCATAACGTCCAGCTACAATGTTTTTTCATTGTGGAGGCCGTTTGACACACCTATTTCTCTCGGATCCGAATTTGCTGAAATCCGAGGTCGGTACTATTCATTCTGAAATTCCTGCATCTGAATCTAGCCATCGAATTGTTCCGAGATGCGTGCAAGGAAAAACCAGCTGTTTCGAGATGCGTTCTAAAAAAAATTTGATGGCTGGATTTCGAAATGCAGGAATTTCAGGGTGAACAATACCCGATCTCAGAATTTCAACTGATTTATTTCTATTTCTCTCAATTAGGTTCTACGGAAGTAAAATTGTTAGATATAAGTTGAAGACATTAAAAATATATAAATTCTCATATTTTTTTAGCTAGGGGTGTCCATGGTACTCTTTTAATTGTTAATTCAATCTGTAATGTATTCGATAAGACAAGTATGGGTAGAGTTTTTTATCGTTAATTTATTGGATATAGGTATAAATAAGAAATTCTTTTTGTTAACTTATTAAGTAAAAATATGAGTAAGAGCTATTTTGTAACTGTAATTTTAAGGGATAAAACTAATTTGAGCATGAGTATGAAAATACCTCTCGATACCGTACAAGATTCATTGACAATGACACCCCAATTTGTCGTAGTAACCCAAAACAAGCTTGATAAAAATATTGGAAATAAATCTGCTGTGATTCCAAAATAATCGCAGGGAGCCTGCTTTTCGAAATTCAACTGTTTATCTGTTTTGAAATTTCGTACATAAAAGTCAATTACTTTTGAGATTCGTGTTTTACAAAAAAATTAACGGTTAAATTTGAAAAAACAGGTTCCTGCAATTTTTTGGAATCGCAGCAGATTTATTTCCAAAAATATCACATCAGCATTCACAAGTCAAGAGTCAAAGCTAGCGGCCTGATGTGTTTTTTTTTTTTTCCCACCATTTCTCATAAAATAATTATTTCTCTGGATAATCCCAAATTATCTTGCAAAGTCCTTACTTTATTTGATTTTTAACAAAGGTTTAAATAGCGTTTATCGTGTCATAGCGGAACGGCTGAAAAAACGGCGCTATGGTCATATAACAGCACTGTATGAGCATAGCGTTATAGCTTTTTTGGTCCAAAAACGCTATAGCGGCGCTATAGCACCGCTGTAGTGCACTATTTAGAACATTGGTTTTTAAGATGGTGCTATAGCGCACTGTTTAGAACATTGGTTTTTAAGAATATAAATTTATGCCTAGCAGGGATTTAGACTTTTAGATCCTTGTAGAGCATCCAAGCTCACACAATCTTTGACTCTTGACTAAATGATGAATATAACTAAATGATGACCACCTGTATCAAACCCCTTCCCTTCATTCCCACCATTTGCAGAGAGAAAGAGAGAACTGCATCCATACAAGGAAGCAAATTCATAACATAGAGAAAGCAGAGCTGCAGTGGGACCAGGACGACAGATAGCTAGGTACGGGCTTTCGGCTTTCCATATCCCTCTACTTTTGTTCTTCCAATGAATTTCATGGTATACTTGAAAGAACCTTTTATCCACGAAAATTGTTATCTTTAAAGAGTGAATTTGTCAAGAAATGAATTCTTCTAACATATGGAAACCACCTTAAATTAAACCCCATAATTACAATACATGAAGCAACTAACTGGGTTATTAGTTATTACAATTCAAACCACCTTAAATTAAACCCCATAATTACAAAGGAGCCTTCCAAATTTTGGCATATGTGACATGTAATGGCATAATTACATGCCCTAATACCTAGTAAATTTATTGGGTTCCAGAGTGGTGAAACTACGATGTTAGTCGAAATTTCCTCATACCTCTCTTGATTTTAATCTGAACAAACTTGGGATGGTAAGAAAATCGAATAATCAGAACCAATTTGCTCAATACTAAACGAAAACATAACATTGGAACCGGACATCACCATTCTTTAATCACATCAATACCAGCCCTGACCAAAACTTCAAATCTAAACCTGACCTAGACTTAAAATGAGTTATACAGCAACCTATCCAAGGAAGCTAGAGAAAACCGCTAATGTATCAGTTCAGTTTCTTTTGTACACCACAATGTATACTGACATCAAAAAGACAAACATAACTGGTATAAGTCTCAAGGAAATTTTATCGACCTGAAATTAATGTAATCCTGATCCATTATTTATTGGAGGCTGCGATGCCAGTTTGCAATTCAAAATCATATAGATAATGTTAAATGTAAATGACTGCACAATTCAACATTTTCTTTTCCCTCAAAACTACTTGTCAAGCAGCTTAGGGTTAGGGTCAAGAAGTAAGTTTCTTAGAGATGTTGTTATTCTCGTCCTATTTTTGTTACAAGTAAAAGAGAAAAACTAAGTAATTTGCAACTTCTTTTTATAGCAAATTCACTCAGCTCATATTTTGGCCATAAAACTTTGGGTATATATCCTTTTGTCATTCTACTATTGCCTTTGCAAGTAACTGTCTTTTTTGCAAAAGAAATTAAGCAGTCAATTTGGTGTAAATTGCAGTTAGTTGGCAGTTTGCAACTTGGAAAACACAAATTCTAGTATCATAGCTTCATATGGCTGCAAAAGGGCTTTGGCATGCAAATTTCCCAGAAGAAGGGGATAATGTCCTCGATACACTGAGTGCACCACAAGCCATTTTTGAATGTTACCAGACAATACCACCAACTTTTTCGAGTGACAACCTAAACCAAAATGCCACACCTAATCCTTTGGTAAGCAATGGTACAGAGAGCCAAGACGTTTGTGATCTCACGTCCAATGCAGTAATCAACTACATAGGCCAAATTTTGTTAGAAGAAGATATAGATGACACAAGCATTTGTCAAGAAGAGGAAGCTATTCGAGAAACCGAGAAATCCTTCTATGATACCCTTGGAAAAGAGTACCCTCTTGCACCTACCTTGGTCCAATTCCATCCACCTCAAAACGGTAATGCTACAAATAGTGGTTCCAGTAATGCTATAAAAAATGTTTCGGAGAATGAGGTGCTTTCATACAGTAACTTGGAACCCGTCTTGATCAATGCTGACAATATATCTACTTTAGTTATGGAGAACCTTCCGGTCACACCAGCTCAAAAGGGTGCTGAAGAAGCAATGAAGTTTCTTCCATCCATTGAAAAGTTGTTTGTTGGTTTAGAGCCAAATAGAACTGAGTTTCCTGAGAAACCCAAGGAAAATGATATCAGTGAGAACATAGCAATATGTTACGAGACTTGTACTAAAAAGTGTGCAAGTAATGATAGAGAACCAGATCTATCAGAGGGGCAAGCTCGCAAGCAACGAGCAATTTCCTCAGATGATCCGGCAAGAAATGAGAACTTGGATCAATTTCTCCTTTACCGTGGTAGCGAGTATGTGAAAGAGGTTATGTTAGTACGTGAAAGTATGAAACAAGGTATGAAAAATGAGTCACCGGAGCATCAGGTGGACACAAGGAGTAAGAAGGCCTTAGAAAAGAAGGAAACTGGAGATGACTTAGCGAATCTTCATTCTTTCCTAATTAGTTGTTCTGAAGCAGTTTCTGCTAGCAACTACCACAGGGCCTATGAACTAATCAAGCAAATAAGGAAACACACATCCCCTATGGGACATGGCGACCAACGTTTGGCATATTATTTGGTGAATGCACTCGAGGCACGCTTGGTTGGTACAGGAAGTGACATCTACCATAAACTACTGTCGAGGCAAGGAACTGTGACTGACTTTTTGAAAGCTTTTCGTGTTTATCATGCAATTTGCCCGTTTCTAAAGGTACAATATTACTTCTCTGTCCAAACAATCCTAAACATCGCAAAAAATGCCACAAAGGTTCATATAATTGACTTTGGAATCCACATGGGATTCTTGTGGCCATCTTTCTTTGAACGTCTCACAAGCGTAGGAAGTACACCGCCTAAAATCCGTATAACTGGCATAGAATTTCCACAAAAGGGTTTCCGTCCAGACAGACTAGTTGAAGAGACAGGAAGGCGGTTGTCAGAATATGCTCAGAGATATAATATCCCTCTCAAGTATCAAGGTATAGCATCCAAATGGGAAAACATTACAATAGAAGATCTTAAGATTGAAGAAGATGAGATTTTAGTAGTAAATTGCATGAATCGACTTAAAAAACTTGCCGATGAGACAATTGCCATGAGCTGCCCTCGTGATAAAGTTCTAAGCATAATAAGGGAGATCAAACCACGTGTCTTTATTCATGGAATTCTGAATGGCTCATATAGTACGCCGTTCTATACAATTCGATTTAAGGAAGTTTTATCCAAGTTCTCTTCTTTTTTTGATATTTTGGAGTCAAATATGCCTCGAGAGAGTGAGGCGAGGCTCCATATAGAAAGGACCATTCTAAGTCCAATAGCAATTAATGCAATAGCTTGTGAGGGTTCAGAGAGAGTGGAAAGACCTGAGACGTATAGGCAGTGGCAAACTAGGAATCTTCGGGCCGGTTTTGTGCAATTACCCATGGATTCACTGATCAAGAAAAAGATAATGAGAACAATGAGAGGACTTTACCACAAGGAGTTTCTTGTTGAGGAAGATAACAAATGGCTTCTTTTGGGATGGAAAGGAACAATCTTATTTGGGTTGTCCACATGGAAACCGAATGAGAATTATGAGACTTAATAGTAAGAACAAGCATGATAAACCTAGCTATATTTTGTGAATGTTTTCTATGTATCATTTTAGCCATTTTCTTTCTTTTTCATTAACAACTTTGAGAATGGAGCTTGTATTTTATTAGTTTTTGTGTTGGTTTACTTTTAATTGATTTTTTATTTTATTTAGTATTTTTTATATGGTCGCATGGGCATTACATCAAACAGCTTATATATATAAACGAATTTTTAGATTAAAAGGAATGCAATGCAAAATTTTTGTTTACCTAATGGAGGTTTCACTGTGCCTCTTGCCATCATTACTCAAGAAAAATTTGGATGCGACCGTTGCTGCGATTGATTTTGACTTGGTCAGAATCGAAGAGGGTACAAAGGAATTTTTACTTACCAACATCAAATTTCAGAATTTTGATCGTACCATCAATTTCTGAAAAAACCTAAACTTACTATTCACACACTCTAAAGTTGCACACAGATAAGAGCTCCACGCAACCTTAATGTGTAGAGCTAAGGAGCTCCACGCATCCTTCCGACATTTTTATAATTAACATATTTATACTAAAATAGCTAAATTACTTATAATGTTGAATTACACTATATTACATTAAATTATGTTAAATTATACTAAATTACGCTAAATTATGTTAAATTACGCTAAAATACGATAAATTACATATGAATATGGATAATATCTTCACTGAAAAGGTGAAAAACGACGACGAAACTTCAAACGGTCATAAAACGGCGCTCGAGTGTCCGATTTCAGCAAATGATCACTTTTCGGAAAGCTTGTAAAAATACGTATGTGTCATTGCTAGCAATGCCGGATTTTAAAATTCATAATTGCAAAAAAACTAAGGGAAGTGCCTCAAAACTTGAGTTGAAGTTTCCGATTAAGATTTATATATTATTCAATCTAAGTAGCTCAGTAAATTAGTTATATAATTAACTTGTAGAATACCAATTTTTACTATTTTTGAAATTTTTTTTACTATTTTTTATGATTTATGAAAGATGGCACAAAATCGGCCTAATTTAGCGTAATTTTGCGTAGTTTAGCCTAATTTACCGTATTTCATTATAATTAGCGAAATTAGTGTAATTTAACATAATTTAGTGTAATTTAATGTAATATAGTGTAATTCAACATAATTTCAAGTAATATAGTGTATTTTAGTATAAATATGCTAATTATAAATCAAAAGAAGTAATCTAACAAATAATTTAAACAAAAAATTCGAATTTCAGTATTAGATTTCATTATCTTGTTCTTCATAGTGTCTCTCTATAAAAAATAAAAATAAAAGAAAACCGGCCATGTTGCAATTCCATGTTGAATTCGATGTTGCAGTTCCATGTTGGTTTACTCTTTGAGCGAACAATTCCATGTTGCAGTTGAAAAACGAAGGTAAAACTATTAATTAAACTGAAAAAAGAACATAATTAAATTGAATTTTAATGTATGTTTATTATTTAAATACGGTCAAACCCGATTAATTTCCATTTCGCTAATAATTCTTTCTATTCAACGCTTATAAATCAAGTACTATCAAATAAACTAAATAATAAAAGAATAAAATTTTCTCATACAGGAAAAAAATTTGGATTAAAATTAATAAAAGTAGAAGAAAAATAATTAATTGTTCACAGATGAGAACAATTAATATTGAACTAATCTCAATATAACCTTCTAACTTAACCTCACATATACTAGCTAGACTAATTAAAGAACATACTTAAGTAGCTAGTAAAGCAAATTATGCAAAGCAAAACAACTGAATAGTAATTAATTAATTAACTAATTAATTAATTAATTAATTAATTAAATAGTAGATCTATTGTCTTCCTCATTGATCCAATTGTGCTTCTTGGCATGCTCAACATAACGGTCGAATATCTCAGCGGCTTTCGGTATATCAAGAACCAAATCATCCATCACATCTCGAACCCGACTGAATCCCTCGGTCAATTGAGTCACCGAAATCACGCCTTCGTCATAGCATTCTTGCAACAAATCGAGCATGCGATCATTCTTCTTCTCCATGGCCATGATCAACCCCTTTTTAACTACCTCATGGTTGAAAAAAGGCATCCCGATATCACGAATGCAACGGCATGCTTCGTCCAAATCACCGCCCGATTGATACTCTTCCAAAAGTTTCATAATTTTTTCCTTTACGTCTTGTAAACAATCAGAGCTGCCACCCCAGCATCTCTCGAGTCGTTCTCCAGCATGTGGCGAGAAGGCTAGGTTACGAGCAAGTGTGATTGTTTTACATGCGGTGCTACCCTCGCTATGTTTTTCATTTAACAAATTGAGATGAACGGGCGCTAGAACGTCATCTCGGACCGCTCTAGCGAGAAACAAGGCGAGTTTATCAGACGCATCCGGTATATCTAGTGCAGTATCATCGATGGAATCGAGAAGCATTGTGAATCCGGTGATGACATCTTCGGTTGTAAAGATTTTCATGGTTAATATTGAGAGAAGAAATGATGCCATCTCCCGAATCTTGTTCTTGCGGTCCATGGCAACGGTGACGAGTCGTTTTATGAACACCGGATTGTACTCGGGAGTGTGAAGCTTTTCTACATTGGTAATAAGGTTCTCTATGTCATGAGAAGATAAATACTCATTTATGATAACACTAATTGAATTTTTGTAGCCTCTCAATTTCTCCTCATCATGATTTTCATATATATTGTCAGTGGTTTTTGGATTGAGAGAAGGGATTTGAGTTGGCTCTTCTGTCAACATTTTAAGTTGAAGAAAAGCCTACTCAAAAATGGGTCTCAGTTCTCAGGGAAGAGATACTGAGATATCTCTTTAGGTTTTATGAATTTTCATATTTTCATTGTAAGAGAAGCCTTTTTAAATGCACTGCTTAGCTAGTTGTTTTGCTAAAGTGAGCTGTTTGTTATTGCTACAAAATTAACCTCACATTCTTTTACTTAAACATAGGAAATTTCAAAATAATTTATATCTAAAAATAAATAATTACTCTCTAAAAATAAATAATGACTGGTCAGCACTTTAGAGGAGACCGTTGTAGCATGAAGCATGAAATTTTCATTTCAGTTCGACTAAGAGTAGTTGCATATATGTGTATCGTTACAGGCTCTTAATTAAAAATGATATGTAATGTATGCTATAGCTAGCTAATAATAGTATATAAAATAAATATTCTCTCACTATACACCGAGTGAAAAAAAACGTGCCGTGCCGTGACTAACACGTCGTGATTTTGGTCTCGTGCTGTGCCGTGATGAAGTTAATTTGTCACATGCTGTACCGTGATCAAAATATCGAAGGGTGGTCACGACACGCGAATGGTCACACCACGTGAATCACACCGTATCTAAACGTGCCGTAATCAAACGCGACTCGTGTGACCATTTGATCATAATTTAAGTTATTTTATTCAAGATTCACTATTTGATCAAAATCTAACAGTTCTAATTACACATGACTCATGTGACCACATACCGTAATAAGATCTTTCGCGTGATAATGACATGCCATGCCAAATTTTCTAAAGAAAGTCACCACACGCAAATGGTCACGGTACGAAACACACAAGTCACAACACATAACCGACACACGTATCGTGCCATAACCGTACCGTCCCGTAACGGAGCCACCTTCGCTGTGCCATTTTTCCCACTCAAACTATACATAATACATCACCATATACATAGATATATATAACAAAGCTTCTACGCGTAGAACATTGGACTCGTTTGGTAGTATCAAATATTATTTAACACATTGTTTATTTGTTTATGGGCTTTGTTGTTGACATCAGAACCAGGCTCAGACTGGTAAATTTTTCTCTCACTTTTGACACTAGAACAGAAAACCCCCACTATACATTTCTTGCCAAATTAAGAACAAAACATTATTTTGCTAACTTAAAAAGAGTCCGGGTTCCCTTAAAGTAACTCAAATTTTTAGTCTGAATCTGAACCGTTCGATCAGAATCCAGTCGATTATTTGACCTAACATAATATAACAGTAAAGAAAACCAAAACCAAGGGCTTACCGGATTAATAAACAAAGAGACCAACAAGCACATAACATGCCAAATATGTTTCACAGAATAATACTCTTTTTAAACACAGGTCTATGTAAAATAAAAAAAAGATTACACTGTCACCAAACTAAAACAGAGATCATTTCTGGGCCAAGCAAGTCAAGTCACTGACATCGATCAAACTCAGCTCCACTTCATATTCTAAATAAAAAAAAGCATGAACAGATATGATCCCATGGCAACACAAATTAAAACCAAACCACAGTTCAAGCGAAAGAGGCAAGAAGCCACCCGTCTTCCTTCGCACGGGTCACATACGACCCGTACTTCTCTCTTGCTACGGGAATGTCGAGTGCCAGGTCATCCATCCCGTCTCTGACCCTCATAAACCCCTTTGTGAGTTGGTTGATAGTAATTAGACCTTCACTGAAACACTCACTTAATAAATCGAGCATTTTGTCGTTCTTCTTTTCCATGGCCATGACAAGCGCCTTTTTGACTACTTCATGGTTGAAAAACGGCATTCCAAGGTCACGGATGCAACGACATGCCTCCCCCAAATCGCCCCCGGCTTCGTACTCTTCTAGAAGCTTCGCGATTTTGTCCTTCGCATCCTCCACTTGCCACCCGGTGTTTACTCCCCAACACCTGATTTTATGAAGGTTGCTTAATTAGTGAATTAATTATGAACTATGTACATGTTTAAGAGTTATAATCAACTAATCACACAAATATAATTGTGCTTGCATTTATAAAATTTTACTAGACACTTGTTTCCTTATTGAGTGAGGCTATGGTACTATGCATAGCGCACTTTGGTCCGTACTACCGATCTATATCTTCATTTTCAAATTCTAAATAGTCGATCAGAACCTTTCATCGTGATCTCCGAATGAAAATGTGCTTGGAGACCGAATTTTACATTTTTTAGAATTTTTTTACTATTTTTTTAGATAGGTACAAAATCATTACTTTGTGCCTATTTAAAAAAATAGTAGAAAAATTCTAGAAATGTAAAATTCATCTGTTTGAACTTTAAAAATGAAGATATGCATCCATAGTATGGACCAAAGTGCGCTATGCATAGTACCATAACCTCACTCTTCCATATTTTCAATCACAGAAATGCAAGTGTAGAATTAATTAAGTACCTGAGAAGCCGTTCGCCAGCATGGCGTGCTGAAGCAAGTGTGCGGGCCATGGTAACAGTCTCGGTGCCACTACTTTTAGGAGGCAGTTTGTTGCTAATCTCCTCAAGGTTCAGTGGGGCCAACACGTCATCAATGACTGCACGGGCAAGAAATAGAGACAACTCATCAGAGGCATCCAACACATCTAGTGCAGTATCATCGGCCGATTCAAGAAGCATAGTGAATCCATTAACCACATCATCGGTTGTAAATATCTCCATGCTGAGAGCGGCAAGAAGCGCTGACGCCATCTCCTTTTCACGGTTCTTTCGATCCATGGCAAGTGTGATGAGTTTCTTGATAAAAATAGGGTTATATTCTGGTAATGCGAGTTCCTCCAAACTACGTATAAGTTCTGGTATATCATCAGAGGAGAAGTATTCATGTATTATAGTAACCACCTCTTCTTTGAACCGGTGTAACTTGGTGTGCTCACTATCTGACACCTCTCCATTGGCACTTGCTAAGGAGATGAAAGAGGGATCTAGCCATTTTTCAGAAACTGCTTTTTTAGTAAGGGAGTTAAAAGCGGTTTTTGCCGAGGGGATATCAAGGGAGAGATCGTCCAGGCTTTCTTGCACCCGGCAAAAACCCTTTGACACCTGGCTGGGACTTATCAAATTCTCTTCATTCGCTTCTTTTAGAAGTTTTAGTACCTTTGCTTCTGATTCAGGTTTCTCCATTGCTAGAGTTATCGCTCGTTTCACCACCTCATGGTGAAAAAACGGCACACCTAATTCTCTAATGCACCGACATGCCTCTGTTGTGTCACCGTTTTCAGCATACTCTTTCAACAAATCGATGATTTTTTTCTTTACCTCCTCAACAGTTAACCGGGTGGTCCCACCCCAGCGCCTCTCGAGTAACTCAGCATGGTGTGGGGCCGTGAGGTAGCTCTTTTCAGCTATTTTAAGGACCTCAGCCCCTTTAGAAGTCTCCGGAAGCAGCTTTCTGGCACGGCCAATGAATGCAGGAGGGAGTATGTCATCGACTACAGCTCGGGAGATGAAAACAGCTAGCATTTCAGGTGCATCAGGTATGTCGAGTGCCAGGTCATCAATCGACTCAAGTAGCATCATCAAACCCTGGCTGATCTGAACTGAACTGAGGACAGTAGAGTAGAGAGAGGATAAGAGTACTGATGCCATTTCTTTCTCTTTGTCACGTCTGTCCATTGCCATGGAAATGAGGCGCTTGACAAAGTAATTGCGGTACTCTCCGAAACCGAGATCTTTGAGATCTGATATGACGGCTTCTATGGAGCCATTGGTGAAGTACTCCTCAATTATGTTTACAACTGATTTCTTGTAATCATCAAATGGGTCACATATGGTGGCACCCACTAACTCATATGGCTCCTGAAATTATGTATAAAGAAAAATACTTGTTCAATCGACCAGTATATTGGAGAAGGATTCCAAATTATTCAAAAAATAAATAAAAACCCGTAACACACTGGGAACTAATTGGTGCAGTTTGGCTTTTTTGGCACTATAAGAAGTATTACCTGGGGTAATCCAGTAGTGTGCTGTGTCAGCAGTTATCTCACTCTCTTTTTATCCATGCTTGAATTTTTTTTACTATTTAAATACATCTTTCACAGTGAAATTCAACCATGATTTTTCAGAGAGGCAGATCAAGAAGTAGACATATAATGGAGCTAATATCAAGAGCTTTTGAACATGGAACGACACAAACAAGAGATAACAAGTATGACATATTTCAGACAGCCTTTCACAGGGGCGGAACTAGAAAAATTAGATTGGGAGGGCTGAAATGTAAAATGCATAATATGTGAAAATGAACAATGTGTGGTCACTGGGATTTGAACCCAAGTCTCCACAATCACTAAGCTACAAGTACACATTTAGTATTTAATGAGGGGGCTAAAGAGTCATACCTCACCACTATCATAGTTTGGGTCATTAGGGTCAATTTGGTCAAGGCATGGATCGAAATCAGTGTCAATCATTTTACCCCATGTACCTTTGCCACCTCCACCATCTGCAATTAACAAGTCAAAAATTCAATTACATGGCTCTATAATATTTTGAAAGAACAAACAAGGTATTCTGGAAACTTAAAAGAAAATTGATCACTGAATTAATACAAGTTTAATTTTTTAAAGCTCTAAAAAGAGTTGGTAAAAGAATTTAAAAAAAGAAAAAGAAAAAAACATACGAGGTTGCAGTCAACTGGTAGACAAGCAGGGTTTATTTCTGTAAGGCATGCTTACAACATATGATTGACATAGTATTGGTATCATTATGGAAATCCTTGAGTCATGTGACCAAGGGAACTAATGTTTTCCCCCTCAAATGCAACTCGTGACAAAGTAATGCTAAATGAATTATATTATTAAATGTTTAAACCAACCAATTAACTACAGATTATCCAGTTCAGCTCTAGAAAATGCAGTGAGCTTATAAAATTTCAAGCTTCGGAAAGTACTAGACAAAACTAAATGTAGAGACTAATTCTATTTAGTTTTCTATGGGCATTTTTTAATTAAACTATCATGTTGTACAGTGATTTGCAATAACATAAGGGTATTGTTAGTATAACCTTTACCAGACCATAGTCAAGGCTAATAATACAAGAGGGAAAAAAATAAAAGAGAGAATTTTCTTCAGCATGGATGAAAATGACATATTATTTTAATGACACAACTTCCTTCTTATCCAAAAAGCAAACTTGACTTCTGCTTAGCATCTTTTGAAACTTCTCGCACATAGATAAGCAATAATAGACTAATATATCTTTATTGGTTGTCTATTCACTTAACACCTCATTTCACTTCAGATACGAATACATGTATATGACTATAGACATAGACACAAAGGCCCTGATTGACTATGTCTTACCTAAGCAAAATTATATATTACCAACTAATCAAATTGCAGTTTTATAAACTCCAAACAAGGGGCATTTCAAAATGATGAAACCAGATCAACTGAATTTCTTTGTCCCAAATAACTTAACCTGCATCTAATATAAGTCACATGAATTGAAACTAAACCCAAAAGTAACTAAAACGAGAAGATAACTAGAGAAAATTGTCAAGTGAACAAAACAGAACAGATGGAGCAAGAAAAGATGAAAGCAAAGAACCGATCATCCCATGATGCAAATGAATATATGTTTTTGTAGCCAGTTGACAAAAATTAAGAAAAATAATGTAACTAAGGGCAACCTTTCTTCACTTTGACCAACTTCCCTGAGTGGCACCGTCTGATATGCTTAGGCCCGGCACCCGGTGCCTTGGCTCCACCTCCACCTCCAGCACCATTACCACCGCCACCATTTTTATACAACTCCTGAAGCAACACAGAGGAAGTTGGCGACCTTGGCGAAGGAGATGTAGAGAGAACCTCTGCATTTTGAACCGCAATTTTCAATACCTCTCTTTGCTGATCTGTCAGGAACCCCTCATTCTTTGGTGATGCCATTACTTGATTAAAGCACAATTATAATTTTCTGCATGAATAGCGGATAAATTATTACATAGAAAATCAGAAAATCAAAGTAGGGAATTAATTGAGGTTTTCATTAGTAAGATTGATCTTGGTTAGAGATCAATAATCAGGGTTTAGGGATTAATGGAATCATGCTATCATTCGACAAAATCACTTGTATAACACTAATGACCTTTAGTAAGGTGTTGACCTGAAAGTTCAGAATAAAAAAGTATTGCAAAAATTGGAGATAATATACCAAATGTTCACCCAAATTCAGAAGAAATATAATTATAAAAGAAAAAAATACAGGCATAGGAATAAAATTGCTGTCAACTCGAAAGTTGAGTTCACTCAGAGATCAACAATTTGGTCGGATTTTAGAGAAGCGAGGTCGTGATTTGGCAGAAAGGAATGAAAATAAGTAACTGTGGACCAATTCGATTCCCCTCTCCCTATAATCCTCTGATTTAAATCTTATAAAACCTCTACAAAATAAACCTAATAATCAAATAAATCAGAAATTACACGCATCTAAGAGACTAAGACGAAGGAAGTGCAACATTAATAGGAGAACAAATTAACAGTCGAAAAATGCGGGAACGCACCTCTCACAGAGAAACTAATCCACCATGAAAAACAAGTGACCGAGTAGATAGAGATCGATTTTTATCTCCTTCCTCTTTCTCTCTAATTCTATTTTGTTTTTCCTATTTTGCGCTGGGGAGTGTCGAGATCTTGACAGCGATTGCAGCTTGTTCTCCTAATCGGAAATGGGATAGGATGGCTTTTATATGGAGGCGGTGTTTCGTTTCCAACTTTCTACTGTCCAGTTTCATCAAAACTGGACTCAGTTGTTCCTCCAAATTCCCGGCGAACGGTCCTGGTGTCAATATGTAGTACCTCTGACGAATTCTATTGGCTTGCCGAACGTGGCCCAGGGATCACTGATATGTCCAGGGAAACAGCTAATGGAGAGTATAAAAGCTTGTAGCCCTTTCTCACAAAGAAAATTCTGCGTACTCCAAGAGCACAGAAAGGGATGTCATTAAAACAATAGGAGCCCCACATATCAGTGATTCAGGAGTTTCTCAGAAAAATGATCCAGGATCACATGCAAATGATCCAGTCTGGGGACCTATTAGGCGGGGAGAGTTATCCAGTTTCCACGTGGCGACAAAACAGACATGCTATGGCCGAGAGCATTGGCTATGAGAGCGGAGGTGTTAGGGTTCCGTTTCTGTCCAACAGCAATCAGCGAAGTTTCTCGACTCTTTTGTGATTCGGATCCGTATCCTCCCAGTTTAACTGAGCAGTTTTGAGGTAAGTATTTAACTGAGCAGTTTTAGCTTTATGCAGCACACATACTATACACAGGGCTGGTTTGATTATATAGTCTTTGCTCTGCATGAAGGTAAAACTGATCTGTTAAAATCTTTACCCTGATTTTGTGAAATAGAGAGATAAAATCTTTGGGCCAGGTCTTTTCACCTGGACCTCTTGTTTAAGCCCAAAAGAACATAGGTTTCTTTCTCCATTCAGAAATTAGAACTGGAGGGAACTCATAGATTCCCACTTTCCCCAGTTCAAGCAGCTCAGAGAGTGAGAGAAGGATGGAGGAGATCAAGAGCGATGGAAATGGAGGCACGAAGAAGAGAGTAATGGTGACATTCGACATAGATGGCACGCTGATTGTCAGTACGGGTTTGAGTTCGAATCGTCTTCATCGTGGAGCCTTCGCCTATGCTCTCAAAGAAGTTTTTGGGATTAACGAAGCCAGCATCGACGTAGTTCCGGTAACAGATCAATAGATGTTTGTATTTTTTTCCTTGAATTAATTGATTTTAGTAGGTTGTAGTTCAGTCCAATTCTAGCATATTCAAATCAGTTGGTGAAATTTATGAAAGTATCGTTTGATGGACATTATGTTACCTATATTCTGAAATTTGTTATATGATAAACTAACTTATGCATGTAAAGTTTTTTACATTTTTTACAATTTGTTTACTATTTTTTTAGATAGGTAGAATATTACTTGATCTAAAAATTCTAGACCATTCAAAAGTAGTGATTTTCTACCTATCCAATAAAATAGTAAAAAAAAGTAGATGTTGAACGGTTCAGATTGACTATTTGGCCTTTGAATATAGAGATATTAATCCATAGTACCATAGCCTCACTCTTTTATTAAAGTATCTTTTGAAGTACATACTTTTTTTATGAAATTTATTATGTGATAAACTAACCTATGCATGTGATTTTTTTATATGATGTAGCATCATGGCTCAACAGATCCAGCTATACTTCTAAACACAGCAGTCTACTATGGCATATCCTCTGATGTTGGTATTTTTTTCACAGTCTGAAATTTTTTTTGTAAATTTTTACACCTACTTTAAGATTTTACATTAATATATCTTTTCTAATTGGTTTGCTAATGCTATATTACTAATAGTGTGAGCACATTTTAAAAAAAATTTCATGTTAGATGTTAGCTGTAACCTCTGTCACAATTAGCACAAAACCTATACAAAGGAATTAAATGTAGAGACTAATTCTATTTAGTTTTCTATGGGCATTTTTTAATTAAACTATCATGTTGTACGGTGATTTGCAATAACATAAGGGTATTGTTAGTATAACCTTTACCAGACCATAGTCAAGGCTAATAATACAAGAGGGAAAAAAATAAAAGAGAGAATTTTATTCAGCATGGATGAAAATGACATATTATTTTAATGACACAACTTCCTTCTTATCCAAAAAGCAATCTTGACTTCTGTTTAGCATCTTTTGAAACTTCTCGCACATAGATAAGCAATAATTTGTAATTTAGTGAATTTTTACACCAACTTGAAGATTTTACATTAATATATCTTTTCTAATTGACTAGCTAATGCTTTATTACTAATAGTCTCGGCACATTTTTTTTTTATTTTTCATGTGAGATGTTAGCTGTAACCTTTGTCAATGGTTTAATCATGCCAAAATACATAAAAAATTCATCAGCCTTATTCCTCAAATGATGCTCAATTGAGCTAATTTGAAGTACATATTAAATGGGATTTTAAAATGAGGTTTTAATTCTTAAAAAAGATTTTGGCTTGTAGCTTGCACTGGAGAAATTGCCTGATATGAAGTCGAAAATGGTGGAATATGCCGTGAAAAATGCAAAACACGTAGGAGATGGATTAGAGGTTCTTCCCGGAGTCAAGTATCTTCTAGAAGCTTTATCATCAAAGGGTGTACCTGTTGGCCTGGTACGTATGCCTCCTATTTTTCTCTTTTTTTCTCCGTTTCACATCATATCTCCAAGTGACATGGATTTGGAATTCGCATCCCCTGAGATATTTCAAAGTTTGAGTTGATCTGTGGAAAATCCGGACCGTTCAAATCCTTTCTGCACGAATCTCAAAGCACAATAATAATGGCCTCTTGCATTCCGAATAGGCACCGAAAAAAATTTAGCCCAGCATTAGTTGAACTGAAAATTTGAGATATCTCAAAGGATACGGACTCATGGATTTGCTTCCTTATAAAACACTATCTTTTTTCTTGTAATTTTTGGCAACTGAATATTTAATCACGTCTTTCATTAATTACATGTAATTACAATTGGATAGTTTAATAAATTTTACAACTGTCACCTATAATTGTCAAAATAAAAAAATTTATAATTTAGGTAAGATACATTGCATTATTGGTCCAATTTCAACATTCTTTGTTCATCCATCAAAAAACCGTCAAAACTGAGCTTTGAGTTTTTCAAATTGTTTAATGATTGAATGGCTTCATGACCTCCGAATTGGATCAAATTTGTGTACATATTCTATCTAAATGACAGAGTACATATTTACAACATTAATTTTCGAATTTGGACAATTGTAACCCTAGGGTTGCTCATTACAGTATCCTTAAGAAAAAGAACTACAAATTTGGTAACCAATAAGCAATGTAAATATGTATATTATGTGGCTTTTGCTATTGATTAATAGGTTACAGGAAATTTAGAGGAGATTGCATGGATAAAAATGGAGGGGCTTGGTCTGAGAAAGCATTTCTCAGTTCCAAATTTCGGCGGGTCAGAGTCTGTCAGATCAACTAATTATAAATTATATATTCTATTTTCCAATCCATTGTATTTTTTTTTACTGAATGGTATTCTTCTCATATTACGTAGTATTTGAATTATCTCTTGTAATTATATTCAGATTTGGAAGTGATAACATTGACAGAGGAGAGCTAGTGAAGATAGCTGCTGACAGAGCAGAGAAATTATTTCCTGATGGATTTGATTTGCGAGTACATGTCGGTGATACTGTATGTTTTTCTTCTGTATCCCCAGTAAAATCTTAAATTAACGCATCCCTAATATTAAAAAATATGAGTGAGTCTATGGTAACTATGCATAGCATAGTATGGTCCGTACTATGGATTGATATTTTCATTTTCAAAGTCCAAACAGTCGATCTGAACCGTTCAACATGATAAAAATGTACTTGTAGACTAGATTTTATATATATTTTTTAAATTTGTTTACTATTTTTTAGATAGGTAGAAAATCACTACTTTTGAATTGTCTAGATTCGTTAATCTGATCATGTGATTTTCTACCTAACCAAAAAAATAGTAAAAAAATTCTATAGAATATAAAATTTGATCTACTAGTACATTTTGATATATAGATCATGTTGAATGGTTCAGATCAACTATTTGGACTTTGAAAATGGATATAATGTATTTGGAAAGAAAAACAGGAACCTGTTATTCTGATCCCAACCGTTCACATTTTCCTATGCGTGAATCTTAATGAAAAACTTTGTCAAGCGCGAATCTCAGCTAATATCAACGGCTGGGATCGGAATAACATGTTCCTGTTATTCCTCAAGAATAATAGCAGATTTATTTCCAATGTATTTCATTCTTAATTGAGTGAGGCTATGGTAATTGCATATTATGGATCGACCCGTGCAATAATCCATATCTCTATTTGCAAAGCTCCAACAGTCGATCCGAACTGTTAAACATGATCTCCATATGAAAATGTACTTGGAGACCAAATTTTACATTTTTTAGATTTATTTTTGCTATTTTTTAAAATATATATAAATCACTGCTTTCGGATAGTCAAAAAATTTTAACCAAGTGATTTTTTACCTATCTAAAAGTAGTAAAAATTATAAAAAATGTAAAATTTGGTCTGCAAGCATATTTTCATATGAAAATCTTGTTGAGCGGTTCAGATTGACTATTTGGACTTTGAATACAAAGATATGAGTCCATAGCACGGGTCATTCCGTAATATGCATATTACCATAACCTCACGCAATTAAGAAATATATTTTTTACCCTAGAAAGTTGTGTAATAAATCTGCTACATCTATCCTGCATCTTTATAGCAAACAAGGATGCAAGAAAGGATACATTGAATAGTTCTAATTTTTTGGAGGGCATTTGTGATATTTTACATTTTTCCTTCTTCTTTTGCTGAATGCCTATATCTAAGACTACTATGTCTTGATCCATGCATGTCTCTCATACCAAATTTAGATGGAAGTTTGCTGTTAACTAAGAGTGAGGCTAAGGTACTATGCATACCGCATTTCGGTCTGTACTATGGATTAATATCTTCATTTTTAAAGTCCAAAAAGTCAACCCAAACCGCTCAATATGATCTCCATATGAAATTGTACTTGAACACAAATTTGTCATTTTTTTAGAATTTTTTTACTTTTTTTTAGATAGGTATAAAATCACTTGATCCGAAGATTCTAGACCATCCAAAAGTAATGATTTTATACCTATCTAAAAAAATAGTAAAAAAATTCTAAAAAATGTGAAAGTTGTTTTCCAACTACATTTTCATATGGAGATCATGTTGAGCGGTTCGGATCGACTGTTTAAACTTTCAAAATAAAGATATAGATTCGTAGTATGGACCAATGTGCGCTATGCATTGTACCATAGCCTCACTCTTTAACTAATGTGCAATTATAAGCTCCCAAAATTGCTTTGGTGCTATTTGGTTTCTTGAAAAACTCGACCCGTAACAATTCAAAACCTAACTGCTTGCTTAATTCTATTTTGTAGCCGAATGACATAAAAGCTGCCGAGTCGGGAGGTGCTTTAGCAGTAGGTGTCTGTACCGGTGTCTTCTCCAGAGATGAATTGGAGAAAGCTAGCAATGGCACTGCAATTATACATCCAAATCTTACGGATTTCGAGGGTTTCATGAGCAGCATACTCAGCTTTCAAGGCTAGACTATAGCAATATACTATTATATTTCATTCTAAATTAATTTTACGGTGTTATTTCGTATAAAATTTGGTAGCCTTCTCCATTTAATAAATGTTGGCCTTTGTAAAAGGGGTATGTTTTAATTCGGTATGTTTTTATACAAACTTGAGCAATTCTTTCTTATTTTTTGGGTGAAACATTCTGTGTCTGGACTCCTGAGAGATACAGAGTAATCCTAAGGTACCTGACCGTACAGTAGCCAGGTCAAAATCAATTCGGTGTCTGTGTAGAATAGAGAGAGGTTTGCTTTGAGATTCGTGATAGATTAAAACGGACGACTCAGATCTCATTCTACACAGTAAGATATTTGCACTGTATCTGAATTCGGAGATGCACAGGATACTGAACTTAAGGACATAATGTGCTAATGAATTACTCTGTATATTATACTTCTGGGTAAAGGGGGCGGTTCTTATGGGCATTGAACCAAACTAAATTGGTTCGATCGGAGCCGTTCGATTTGTGTTAAGATTTGTGTTCTATTTAGATTTACGTGGTGGATTTCAAAATAAATTGACTGCACGAATCTTAAATTGAATCAAACAACTCTGACTGGACATCTAGAAAGAAAGAAAGAGAGATTACATACACATATTCACTTATTGTTCTCTGTCTTCTCATTTTTCTATCTCATAGTGTTATGTTGAAGAAAAAAGAAAGATAAATTTCGTATATATTACTCAAAAACTGTGAAATTACGTATTTACCATCTAAATTTCTGTAATTACGTATTTACCATCTGAAAATCTAATAACTCACATATTTACCCAATCAATTAAAAAAATGAGATTAATTAAGTTTAATATCACATAAAATATAATTAATAAGTTATTTAGTCTCTTCTTCTTCTTTGCCTCTTCATCTTTTGCACACATATTTCCCTTTCGTCTTTTTTGGCATAACTTTTTCCTTCTTGTTGAAACTCTCCCCTCATCTCGTCTCTTTCACTGAAACTCGGAGAGAAGGGGGTAGCAGACTTGAGATTAGAATTTCAACTCCAGCTTGATTGTCTAAAACAAGGTAACCACTCCACCTTTTTCAACATAACAACTCGTACTGAATACGACGCTAATATCACAACCCATTATCAAAGTAGTAACCATAGTGACAATTTAATTATTCGGGAAAGGTTCGGCGAGATCAAAAATTCGTGATTCGGGTATAATTCGGGTATAATCGGAAATAATTCGGAATTATACATTGAATCCGAATCAGTAAACTTAGTCTGCGCTGAATTTTGATCAGACGTTCCAGATCCAAACTCAAAATTTGAGTTACTTTAGAGATTGAAATTAGATAAAGCATTAATACAAATATTTTGGGTAATACGAAAGACTCCTCTGGAAACTGTCGGATGAGTTTTGGACAATATTAACCCTCCTATAGTTGTTGCATGAAGAGCGCCACAGGAAATCACAACAATAAAAGAGAACTTTTGCTGTGAATTTTTTGCAACTGTGCTCACGAGTGTAACATGTAACAAATGAACTCAACTCAGTATACCATTGTTATTTACCCACTATACAAGAGGTTATAATGAGTGGAAACCACATATGCTGAAGATTTCTGTCCCACCACGTGCAGTCGTGCACTAGTCTCTAGGTGCGTTTTTTTAGGCGAAGAGATCACGGAACGAAGCAAAAATAGCGAAGACAAATCACGAGCGAAGCGTCAAATTTTTCCGAAAAAAACGCGTATAATACGGAAAATCCGTTTTAATCGCGAATAATTCGCGAACTAAACGTATTATTCGCGAATTACCTTATTATACGCGGATTGATGCGCCATAGGTTCAGATCCGAATAATTCGCTAATTATTCGCGAATTATTCGCGAATCTTGTTACTATGGTAGTAACTGAATTTGATAATCTATGTTTTGTTACTGACTTAGTTTTGAATATATGTTTTTAATCTCTTATATTAGGTATAAAGGACAACATATCCAAGGAAAGAAAGAAAAAGTGTGCTAAGTTAATCCTTGATTAATTATAATTTAAACAATATTGTACATAATTAATCTGAGTTTTGGGTATATTTGATATATACTAAAGGTATATTGGGTAAATATGTGAGTTATTAGATTTTTAAATGGTAAATACGTAATTACAAAAATTTGAATGGTAAATATGTAATTTAACAGTTTTTAAGTGGTATATATGAAATTCTCCCAAATAAAATAAAAGTCTTATTTCTACCTTGAACCCATTACTGTTTATTTCCTTCATTTCTCTAATTTTGATTTTAGAAAGAAAAACAAAATTCTTTTTTTTTTTTTTTGCCGTGGCATTCTCTTCCACAGCCGGATCCCAACCTCAAGCATCTCTATATAGGTTCTGTTCTATTTGGAAGTCTATAATTTGATTGAACAAGTAATTAAAAGAAATTAAGTCAGCAGAAAACAAGATTGTATGCATTGATCAAATTAGCACATAACCTGTACCAAGGAATTAATTTGTAATTCAGGTCGTTAATGTTATTTGAGAGAATTGAAATCTGCTGAAATCCATCATTCGTGAACAGTGTTTCTGAAATCTCTGAAATTCCGAATCCAGCCGTCCAACTTTTTCTATACACGTATCTCGAAACAGTTGATTTTTCTCTGCACGCATCTAAAAACAGCTTGACGGCTGGATTCAGAAAAGCAGGGATTTCAAGAACACTGTTCACCAGTGAAAATTTCAGCGGATTCGTTTCCTATTTGAGAATACAACGTGGGGTTTCGTAAGAATTTGAATTTATATTTGATGTGTTAGAGTAGAACTAGGGTATTCTTAAGTTTACTAAGTCTCTTTTGTGAACTTGATTCTAAAATCTATTAGATTGGTTTCAAATGACGAATTCAAACTGTTGAAACTGATCTACTTTACGAGCGATGCATCTACATGCAAGAAAATTTAATTTTCGAATTAGTTTTGAATAGGGTTTAGGGTTTAAAAATTGAATGAATTTATAAATCTTCTAATTTTGACCGCTTGACTTTATACTAAATTAATTTTAAAATTTGAAATTTTCGCACATCACTTGTAAAGTATATCAGTTTCAACGGTTTAGATTAATCATTTGAAGTCAATCCTATCTTGGTGAACTTAAGAACACCCTAATTCTACTCTAATGTGTTAATGTTATTTTTTTTAAATTTTACATGTGTTGTTTGTTGTTTTAGCATCTGACAGGACTTCACTTTCCTCAAGTTTATTGTTTTGCTTGATGTTCTCAATCAACCTATTATTGATTTTTCCTGTTAGTAGTTTGTGCATTTGAATGGCATCTTTTCCATTTATAATGTTTGACATTCAAAATCCAAATAACAAATAATTTAATGTATGAATTTTTAGAACCTATGATAGACAGACAGATAATTTGATCCGAGAGAGTCTATGACAATATGTTATTATGTTATTTATACAATACTTTGATATCATCTTTTTTTTTATAAATAATTTAAATTGTTTATTGGAATAAGATATTATTCCAATATTAAGGTCAGGTCTTACACTTGCTGAGCATACTGCTACTCTTTTATCAACAAAAAAAGTATTATATTAATAAGTAATTTTGTAATGATATTCTCTGGCTCTTTTGATAATTTTGATGTATATTACTCCTATGTTTATTGTTTGTTTCTTTTTCTTAATATGTTTTTATACATGTAATTGTATGAAAAACAAGATACATTAGTGTTATTTTCATTTTTCAAATATTGAGATGATAAATTAAGTAGTAATTATAATGATTTTCTCTAATATCTTATTTTAAATTTTAAATTTATTTGTTAAATATTTTTTTAGAGCTAAATTTATTTGCAAAAAAACACACATTATTTTAGGAAAAAATTTCTTGACTTCACCTGTTAAATGTCAATTTTTATTTTCTAATAGTTTCTAGTAATTGTTTTTTTAAAGAGAGATAATTTTTTATAAGAAAGGTGGAGGTTTAGCCAACCAACTTTCATTTAATATTTATAAAGAACCATTCATTTAGGTTTCAAATCAGGGTGTTGCGCTTTGTCATTAGATCAAAGGTTGATTTTTAAGAGAGATATTGTTCCACTAATTACTTAGTTAATTATAATAATATGTTATTAGTTTATTTTTACATATAAAAAATATGTGTAATTATGTGTTTTCAAATATTAAACTAGTTGTTCTTAACAAAAATATTTTTTTAATTTATGCCTCAAGATATGGTCTGGTGATTATATAAAAGTGCAATGATAGCCAGTCATGTGACCTACCTATCGGCTGTTTTATGTTAGTTGATTTTTTGTAATATTTTTAAAAATATTAAACTATGATTTGGATGTTTAATATTTTAAATAATGCCAAACAACCATAATTTACTTCTTTTGGCAAATATTTTAATATTTTTTTTCTTTGGTGAATATATAACAGTGATGACTTCCTTTGGCAAATAAAATTCATTCAATAAAAAGAGAGATATTACATTCACATATTCACTTATTGTTCTTATCTCCTCATCTTTCTATCTTATATTATTTTATAGAAGTAAAATAGATTACAAAAAATAAAAATAGAAGTCATATTTCTACCTTGAAACCGTTTATTAATTTCCTTCATTTCTCCAAGTTGTTCAATATCTTACATTGAATAAGTAAAAAAAAAAAATGAAATCTGTAATTTTATTGAACAAGTAAGAAATGAAATTAGCACATAACCTGTACTAAGGAATTACTTGTAATTCAGTTTTTTAATGTTATTTGAGAATACAACGTGGGGTTTTGTAAAAATTTGAATTTATATTTGATGTGTCAAATGTCAAATGTTATTTGAAAATTCAAATGCTGGTTGCTTGGCTGAGCAATTAGCAAATAATTCAAGGGTCAGCCTTGTACCAACTCAACTGGTGATGACACTGTACCGGGTACTGAACAACAATTCCCAAGTTATCCTTCCTACCTTACTCACTGTCACCTCAATGTCACTGTGACACAAGAATACAAGATGCACAGGTACCTATAATAATGGGATAGTATCCGCGAGGTATACTGTTGGTATACCCTCGCAGATACTCCCGTCGCTAATAGAAAAAACACTTTTCTGTCGGTATACCTTCGCGGATAGTCACTTTTTAACCTCGCGGATACTATCCCATTCTTGTAGTGATATCGATCATGCCGGCCTGTGTTCCAGGCCTGGTATCTGATGTTGTACTTACCAATTATACCAAGTCACAGTACAATCAGTACTTGAATGATACCCAGTTTGTTGGGGCCGGTATTGAGCACCAACACGCCAACTGGGAGTTTTGCACCAGCCTCAGCCGATACCAGTGGTGCTATATCGGTTTCTTTCGGTCATTTTGTTACTTTCTTCTTAGGTTTTTTAGCTGCAGTGTTGATGTGATAGGGTTTGAGATGTCTTGTTAGGTGATGATTTATATTCATTGTTGAATTGTGTTAAATTGCACTCCAAAACGGTGAGAACACATATTTACACAAATTTGCGGTGTATTTTCAATAACAGTTTTAGGCTTAAAGGTTTGTTCTTGCCAATGTAAAAACTTTTGGGTTTGCAAATTTTGTATAATATTTTCAAGTACAACCTTTCTTTTGGGCAGTGGATTTACTCAATATCTTCGTTTTTAAAGTCTAAACAGTGAATCCGAATTGTTCAACATAATGTCCATGCAACAATGTACTTGCATACTAAATTTTACATTTTTTTTTTTAATTTACTATTTTCTTTAGATAAGTAGAAAATCACTGATCTAAAATTCTAGACCATTCAAAAATAGTGATTCTCTATCTATCTAAAAATATAATAAAAATATTCTAAAGAAACTCAAAATTTAGTTTGCAAACACATTTTCATATGAAGATTATGATGAACAGTTCAGATCTACTGTTTGAACCTTAACAAAGATATTGATTCATAGTACGGACCAATGCGCACTATGCATAGTACCAAAGCTTCGTTCTTTACGACATATCAACTAATACATGATTCTAGCACACACAGCGGTATCATAGGAATAAAATAGTCACAGTCGAGTTAAAAATATTTTCAGAATTATTTAAAATATAGAGGAACCGGTTTAAAATTCGTGCAATTATAGATTAAACTATTCAGATCTAACCTGATCTTTAACGCACCCGATCTGAATTTCTTCATGGCAACCTTCATGGCAACGAATTTGTATCCTCTGTATTACTACAGAGGCATTGTTCTGTATAGTGAGATGATTCAGACCGTTCTTTTAACTTTGCACGAATCTCAAAGCACAAATATACTGGCCCTAAGCTATCCCGAATGGGTGAGAATCTGCGGCGATCCGGGTACTGTGAACAGTACCCTGCAATCTCTGCTTTTCCAAATCCTGCTGTCGAATTGTTTCGAGATGCGTGCACAGAAAAACCAACTGTTTGGAGATACGTGCACTAAAAAGTTGGACGGCTGGATTTGAAAAAGTAGGAATTGCAGGGTTACTGTGCTTAATATTCGGATCGCAGCAGATCTCAATCCATCCCGAATAGGTACCTTTTTGGAGTTAATCTGAAGTCATAAAGTTGTGAGCCCCACAGTAGAGTACTACATAGCATACGTGTCCCATGGCAACAGGTCATATAGGCCCAAGTTATGTATATTGCTCGACGCGCGTTGAACAATAATATTTATTATATTTGGGACAGAGAAGCCCAAATTATAACAATATAATATAGTAGCTAAATATGTTTAATAACTTCGCCCGTGTAGTTTCTACACAGTCTGTCCCAAGCTAGGAAAAAGGAGGGTTTGTGATAGGTTTGACGAGTCAGCGGTAAAAAAACAGTCTCTTTATGAAAATGAAACCCTCACGAATTGAGCAGGAATAGTACTAGAATGGGTGACCTCCTGGAAAGTCTCTGTGTTGTTGATTCTGGTTAGATTTAATTTCTGCCTACCCCAACTTGTTTGTGAATAAAAGGCTTTGAAAAAGAAGCTAAGTAGTTTAATTTGGACCGACAGGTCCCTAAAACGAACCGTTTTATGCGTTTGCAATCATATGTATTTTATTGTTGACTAATCCTCTTTAAATTAGAGAACAACGCAAATCAAATGTAAATGCTGTTTTGGTTTGCTGAATTTGTTTTGCTATTAATTGGAATTTTTCTTTTCTACCTTTCTTTTGGTTTTTCATTAGCTTTTTTATGTGGTTTGCCAGTATAAAAAAGCTAATGAAAAAACTTGCAGCTATGTTGCATTAAAGGCAGATGAAACCTCATTCTGATTTTTATTTTTACTACTAAGAACAATGCATTTCTTGTATAATGGAAATGTAGTTGGATTACAGGTTAGTAAATAATTAGATATATAGAATCCTATAAACATGAAAATGTATAATTTGTGATTAATGCCTGTTTTTCTAAATAAGAAGAATCTCAGTTCGAGATCTGTCGAGAGAATTAAGAGTTCAGAGTTCCTAGTTACTTGCGTCTTTTAACACGGCAAATCTTAAATTTGTGATTCTCACATGATATATGTTGAGCTTTTTCATGAACCTGGAAACAAGAAATGTAATTCAAGTTCATCCACGAGTACCGATAGCATCGCCCATTGTAATACCGTACTCTTAATATCATCATGGTGTTGAACAAAGTTCCTGAGTTCATCACATCATCAGAGATGGATCCATGCATCTTGCAGTTTATAAATACAATCATCACAAATGCACTAATTAGATTTTAGTTATAAAAAATCTCATCTTCATTCTTACAAACATCTTGTTGTTTTATCTTATTCTGGCATTTGTTCATGTCTTAATGCTTCATTCCTTTTTTTCTCCTATACCCTGTAGTTTCTTTATTAGGGTCCATGAATTATTGTAGGTATTGTCTCAGCTAATTAAAAAAACAGTTAAATGTTTGTATAATTAGTATTTTGCACAAAAAATTTATATGCATCAAAAGATTGATTTGTGTTTATTTAGATTTCCAGTTTGTATTCATCCTTATGATCTGCATATCTCTTCATTTAGTAACCGATAATAATTCTCTTGATTTATTATTTATTTAATGTGCGCATAGCAACAACTTTTTTCGGTTACTTATCGGATGCCCATAGTTTTCACTGTATCGATCGGCCTTGCATATCTATATATCATCTCAAGTCGAAGTTAAACCGGACATGTCCCGTATTCTATTCAAACACAAAACCATTTGTGGCAATTCTTCCTATTAAAGGAGAATATATTTTTGGCTTTTCCCTTTCAATTATAATTTTCTTGAACCACTTCTTAATGAAAAGAAATTTATCTGAACCAGTTAATTATTGACATGATGAGCTTGTAAAGTTTGAATTATTAGAAAATTTCATCCTTTGACACTCCCGGTATAATCCCGCAAAGCTCAAATGGAGAACTTATGCGAGTGTAGGATGAAAAAGATTTGCTATTAAATACCTATCTATATATGATAAAATGATATTTCTCTTTTTCTGTAAAATTGAGGCGGTTTACATACAAAACGAGGCACCCCTCGGTCAGAAGTTGCCGTTATAGATAAATTCTACTAAACGAGCACTTATTTTGTGACACCTGTCAGTTTCTGTTTTAAATCTCACCTTCTAATTAAGATCTCACTTCACCTCGAAACCATTTTCGTTATTTCCTCTGATTTTCAATTGAAACAAAGCCGGTGACAAAGGAAGGTGCGATCAGCAAGATGGAAAGAAAGTTGAAGGAGATCATGGATAATTGCAATCTCAACGTGTTTGAGTTAATAAATCTCGCAATCCAAGTGGCGAGCCATCTCTATCCTGCAGAGCATGCTTTGCGTAGAGACAGGATCATTGAACAGTTATACAACAGCTCTGACGTGACGGGGCAGGATGCTGGTAGGGTCTCTGACAAGGAGGCCCGGGTTTCAACGAAGGGGGGTGTCGGATCCAGCAGGCGTCCGATCACTGGGCAGTTGGTACGTTATGTTATACTTCTTCTGTTTTCATCTTTTTTTTTTCCAACGCTTTAGTTTGTCAGAAACCTTTTTCTCTACCTGAATTTGCAAGATTTGTTACTTATTGTAAAATTGGTAAATTATATATTTGTAATATAGTAATTAATGGATTATTGAGTTTTACGTACCACAATTCTTCGTTGGAAGGAAATTTTTAATAAAAGGGAAGCATACAGTGCAAAAGCTCTTCTTGTTGACAACTTGAAATTTCAAAATGCAAATCCAAAAGCTCAAAGAGGATTTATTATTTAAAATTGATGATTATTTATTATAATTGTCGGTCCTGACAAGGTGGTTTGGCTCCTGTGCTACTCAGCATGAATCAAATTTTATCGTTTTTTTATTTTTTATTGATCACATGATGTAATTTTATTTTATTGTATTTTTTTGTAACAGCAAGGGTCGAAACAGAAAAGGTCGACCGATGCAAAGGGTAAACTGGAATTATCTGAGAAAAGGAGATGTGCAAGAAATTATACTCTCAAGATAGGGGAAATAGAACCCCAGCTTGCACCAGTTGGTACAAGACAGGTTCAATATCTTTCTTCTAGTTTTTACTGGCTTGTTTGTTCCTTAATTGTTGATAAGCAGCAGCTGGAGTGTACATGGCTTGTACATTATCTGTTTTGATTTGATATAATTTGAACCAACTTGTAACAGGGACAGTCGTCAGAAGCCACCAAAGGCAAAGGAAAGATCCCGTACACTGAGTCTGTGCCTAGACACGCGGAGGGTTCCAACATGAGGAACAATCAGGTATTATATATCATATGTTAATTTGTGCATCGCTAGGTTTTTGTTTTAGTTTCATTTGGCTTGATGCTAAGTTGAACTGATTTATAAATTGCAATAGGTAAAGTCAAACGACTTGAAGGGAAAAAGCATTGCACCACTGGCAGAGAAGGTGCAGAAACATGCATGGTGGTATTGATTGCAACAAGGTAGATTTTGTAATCCCATATGCATCTGAAAAAACAGGGTATGTATATATAATAATCTTGGTAGGAGTGCTTTGAAATGAAATACAATTTAGATGCTTTATATGTGTTTGTAGACCTTAACAATTGGTGGAGGCGAAGTTGCTCAGAAGATGAACACTACTAGCGGAGGATGCCAGGGGCGGAGCTCTCAGCATGATAATCGTAAGTAACCGTTCAACATTGGAATTTTAGGATGCCCTTACAAATTTAAGTCTTTATTCTAGCTTGTTAGACATAATAGGATTTTAACTAGAATCAATTTAAAAAAAAGAGTTGAAAAGGTTCTAGGTATTCTTTTTTTATGTTAGATGCCTCATTCATCATCTTTCCTTAGAATGTGCCACTTACAACACTGATAAACCTGAATTGCTTTAAGTTTTTTTTACAGCTGCAGAGTTAGAAAGGTGTATATATATATAGGGTAAAGCTCTAGTAACACACACATGATGAAATATTTAAAGGGACTAAAAGTTTAAAGGATTAATTTTATCTCATTTTTATTTTTTACAGGTGATGAACAGGATATTATTACCATTATAGATGATGATCTCATGACAATTTCAAAAGGTAAAGAAAAAGGGGAGGACCCACTGGATTGGTGGGTGGATGAGGAGGACAGTTCATCTAGTGATGATGTTTAATTAGGTTTAATTAGTTATTGTTAATTTAGGTTCAATTAGTTCAGCGAGTGCTGATGCTTTGATAAAATTAGCCTTTTTCAAACCAGCTTAATAAATAGTAAAAAAATTCTAAAAAATGTAAAATTTGGTCTCCAAGCATATTTTAATATAAATTGAATATCTAATTGTTTGGATCAACTGTTTGGACTTTGAAAATCTGAGAACCGAACCGTTTGTTCCTAAGTCCAGGAACAAACGGTTATATATTAGCCATTCTCTCTCTCTATATATATAAAAGTTATATTGGGTAAATATGTGAGTATTAGATTTAAGATGGTAAATACGTAATTTCATAATTTTTGAGTGGTATATATGAAATTTCCCCATTATTTATTTGATGCTGATGGTAATTGTTTTCTCTTTTTCCTGTTGGTAGTTTGTGCATTTGACAATTGCAACCACAAAAGAAAAAAAAAACTAACATTGATTAATAATGTGGAGCACTGCTCATTAATTATAATATAGATAACATATACTTCAACAAAAAAAATGTCCATTATCAAGACAATTTTCACAATCAATGTTACAAAAAAAATAAAACACAAGTTATACATGCAAATTTTCAGCCTCAAAGGCCTCATTAAAAAAACAAAACCTAGTACTTAAAGCAGCTCAAAATTCACAGGACATGGAAATCCTTCAAAGCATTTAAAAACACCAAAAAGCAGATCAAAATCAATCAATACTTGTAATCCTTGACATGGAGGCTCTCTGAGACACCTTCACCGCCGCCCGCATCACCGGCATATTTCCCGAGTGTAGCTTCTGAGTTTGCCTTGCAACGTGCGAAGAATGCCGCACGTGCCTTCTCTACATTCTCCACCTTACCGGCCCACGCCTTGAGCGTGCTCTGCTGAAGCGCACGACCGAACGAGAAAGTGAGAGACCACGGCTTCTTCCCCTCAAACTTGTTCATTGCATTCAAATTCAGTGTTGCCTCCTCCTCGCTCTGACCGCCAGAGAGAAAAACAATTGCCGGTACGGCAGGCGGAACGGTTCTCTGCAGTGACCGGACGGTATACTCGGCAATCACCTCGTTTTTCACCTTGGAGGCATCGGAACCCGGTGTGACCATGTTGGGTTTCAAAAGAGTTCCTTCTAGAAGGACGTGTTGGTCATTGAGTGCCTTATAACATGCAGCCAACACAATTTCAGTGACGTACGCACATCGGTCGATGTCATGGGGCCCGTCAACCAGGATCTCGGGTTCAACAATCGGCACAAGGCCGTTCTCTTGGCAAATAATGGCGTAACGAGCCAAGCCTTGTGCATTGAGATCAATTGAGAGTTGGGAAGGTTCATTCGGGCCAATCTTGAGCACGGCACGCCACTTGGCGAACCGGGCTCCGGCCTCGTAGTACTTTTGACAGCGCTTTGCGAGGCCGTCATGGCCTTGAGTGGTGGTTTCGCCATTTGTACCGGCAACCTCGATGGTACCACTATCGACCTTAATTCCCGGTAGAGCGCCACCTTCTTTAAGCACGTCAACGAAAGGTTTCCCGTCTTTGGTCTTTTGGTAGAGCGTCTCTTCGTAGAGAATGACGCCGCTAATGTATTGGAGGGCGCCGGGCGTGCAAAAGAGTAGCTCACGCAAAGCCCGGCGGTTCTCCTCATTGTTCTCTACGTTGATGCTTGAGAGACGCTTCCCGATCGTGCCGGTTGATTCATCAGCCGCTAAGATTCCCTTGCCCGGTGTACCGATGTACGCCGCATTCTTCATTAGCTCATCTACATTGATAGTTACATTAATGAACTACATAACAATGAGAATTCTACAAAAAAAACAAATCCACCAATTGAGCACTTCCATTTAATATATATATATATAGATGGGCTAACTTATTTTGGAATTAAAAAGAGTGTTTTACTTCCCACTCATATCTTCATTTTCGAAGTTCAAATAGTCAGTTCAAACTTTCCAACATTATCTTCATATTAAAATGTACTTGGAGACCAAATTTTATATTTTTTGAAAATTTTTTACTATTTTTTTCAGAATTTTTGAAAATGACAACTTTTCATTAAATAAAAAAATAATAAAAAATTCAACAAAGCAATGATTTTCAAATATTCTGAAAAAAATAGTAAAAAACTTTCCGAAAAAATGTAAAATTTGGTCTCCAAACATATTTTAATATGAAGAATATGTTGGAAGGTTCAAATCGGCTATTTGAACTTTAAAAATGAAGATATGAGTGGAAAGTAAAACATTCTCTTTAATTCTCAAAACAAGTTAGCCACAAAAAAGAATTTAATTGAAACAATTATTAATTTGTACAAACAAAAAAAAATTTACCAGCATATTTCCCACGGTAGGCAGACATTGTGTTTGAGAAGTAAAGAGGTAAATAAAAGAGAGAATAATTTTTTTTTTGCAAGAGTTAATGAAATCGACGAAGAAGCAGATATGATTTTGCATCTATATATAGCTTGAAATTGACATGTCATGGAAAATCAATCTGTCATGCTCACGGCCTCACCTTGTGCTCTCCTATTTTTGTCGATTATGTAAGAATCTCTGGCCTCTGGTCAATAATAAAAAGAAAATTGTTTAAAATTAGTAGTGGTAATATTTTAGTGAATAATACCGTTGCAAAAGATGGTTTTTAGAAGAGTAGAGAGAGGGGGGAATCAGCCTAAATTCAAAATTGACAAGTTCGTATACTAATTATGTTTTGAACATAGCTAATTATTTGTATAAGAAAAATAAATTCAGATTCTGGCTGTTGAGTTATTATTCTCTTCATATTTTATTTTGCAATAATGTTTTGGAGATAACTTATTGCTTTGTCTTTTACTAATACCTCAACTTGTATTCACATTCTTCAAAGCTTTTGAAAACGGAAATGAACTTCTATCATGTACATCATAAATAACAGTATGCACTCGTCGGACCAATACAGTACCATCAAGCGAATAATAAAAAATAATTGAGAATAATCAACCATAATTAGAAATAATCAGTCGATTGGTCGGAAAAATCTATAACAGCTTGATCGCCGCTAACGATTAAATTAGCCTAAATGGCTGTTTTCTTACAACATTGATGTACATAAGAGTGAGGCTACGGTATTATGGATGACGCATGTCGGTTCGTATCATTGATTAATATTTTTCGCTTTTAAAGTCGAAACAGTCAATATGAACAATTCAACATGATTTTCATATAAATATATACTTGTAGATCAAATCTTATATTTTTTTTTAATCTTTTTTACATTTGTTTGGATAGATAGAAATCAACTTGATCTAACTATTCAAAAGTATTGATTTTCTACATTCTATTTCTAAAAAGATAATAAAAAATCTAAAAATAACGTAATATTTAGTCTATAAAAGCATTTACATTATAGCAACTCAAATAAATTTCTAAATAACTCATTTTTTGAAAATTAAGATCTCTAAGTTTCTAACTCTTACTTCCCTTAAATTTATTTTGGAGTTTCTATTAAACCACATGAGCAATAAATTAAAAAAAAAAAAAAAATTGAACCAATCATTTGTTTAAGAAACTTTCCTACGTAGTTATTAAATAATAAACTCTTCCATATCTCTAAAACTGAATTAGAAACTGCCACTGTTTCAAGGATGTAGATGCTCTAAGTACAATTTTCATATGAAGAGCACGATAAACTATTTGAACTTTAAAAACAAAAATATTGATTCATAGTACGAACCAATTATAAAACTTTCACTTAATTTTGTGCAAAATCACGCAGAACAACCTCATCAAATTTGTCAATTTCAGATACGGATGATACAACTTTTCTAGTTAGATGGTGTTTTGCTACCCTTTAAAAATTGCGAAACAAGCAAAAAAAATATTTTCACAACAGCCTTTTTAGAATTGGAGGTAGCAGCACTAAACATGAAATAAATGGTGCAATTAAAAAACTTGGCTAATTAAAACAACAACAAAACTATGATTTATGCCATCGGCCAATGGCTTCTCCAACCTTAACTTTATCACCATTTCTGACAGAGAATTCGAAATTTGAAATTGCTTGGCCATTGCGCATTTCCAAAACAGGCGCTTGAAACACAAGAACGACTGTGGATCCCATGTAAAAAGCCGCAACCTGAATTTTTTTTTTAACAAAGGTTATTTAGAAACCAATACCAAATTTGTGGTGATTAATGACCACAGATTTACAAATAAAGTTACCTTCAGTAGGAATCCTTAACCAAAGCACAACTGAAGGCAAGGTTCAACTGAGGTTTCAAGTGAAGCTTAACTACACAATTGATGAGGCTACAGTACTATGCATAGCGCACATCAGTTTGTACTATGGATTCATATCTCCATCTTAAAGTCCAAACAATTGATCCGAACTGTTCAATATGATATCCATATGAAAATGTACTTGTAGATTAAATTTTACATTTTTTAGAATTTTTTTTATTATCTGTTTATATAGGTATAAAATCGCTTGGTCTAAAGATTCTAGACCATCTAAAAATAGTGATTTTCTACCTATCAAAAAAATGTACAAATTTGGCCTCCAGAACATTTTCATTTGGAGATAATGCCGTGTGGTTTGGATCGACTATTTGAACTTTGAAAATGAAAATATAGATCCATAGTACGGACCGATATGCACATTTGTTCAAAATTTGACTTAAACCTCAGTTCTCATGCTTTGTATCAGTATATACAGGGTAACTTTTGGTACAGCAGTCTCCCACTTGAAATCCTTCATTTAGAAAAATAACTAACCTCTTCACCCTTTTTTACCACCACACCAGTACCGCCTGGTTCAAACATACGCTCATCCGGGCGCTCTGATGCCACCAACTTAGCTGTTGGTTTGTTCGTCTGTAGCTCCGGTTCAATAATTAACTAAGAGAAAATGAAAAAAAAAAAGTTTATGCATTGATAGAAAAAACAGTTAACCAACCAGTACAGTACTGAAATTGGGCAAGTCATCTTGGATAGGGGTGTTCAAACAATCGGTTCAGTTAAAACCGAATTAAAATAGTCAAACCAAAATTTTGTTCGGTTTTCAAAATCTAACCGAACAAACCAAATTAAACTTGTCAACCGAATAAAAACAAGTAAACTTCAATTTGTTTGGTTGAACCGAAATGTGAGAGATAAATTTTTCAGAAGATCAAATCTCAATACATAAACAAATACATAATAATCATACAAATAAATATCAAGATATATATAAGTCGAACCGATATAAAAGAGATTAAACTTAACCAAATACAAAAAACTGAAGTAATTCAAGTAAATATCAAGTAAATTTCAGTTTGTTAGATCGAACCAAAATAAGAGAGATTAAACTGAACCAAAATTAAAAAAAACAAAGTACAAAAATTCAACCAAACCAAACCATTTAATCCAAAATTTGTTGGTTCGGTTGAAAACCAAATAGACCGGATCCAATGAACACCCCAATCTTGGACCAAATATGGCTAGAAAGTGAAGGGAAAGACTAACTCTGATGGATCCAATATTAGTTGCACCTATAGCCGCTAGTGCTATAAAGCCTTCCTTCCATTCCCCTTCCAGTACCACCTATCAAATATATACATAAGCAAAAAGAAAATTGTTTAAAAAAAAAAATAGTAGAATCCTTAACATTATAAAAACATCTATTCTATGTATTACAACAAGTGATTTGACTTTGTTAAGGCACCTATTCCCAAGTCCAGTTAATGTGTGTTAATTCACTCTTCTTAACTTGTGGTAATTGTAATAATATGAAAGCATATAGTACTATATAAGAAATTACCCTTTCATTCTCAATGTATAAGTTCCTAATTGTCTGTACAGCACGTTCATTCTGAGGAAAAAGGCGACCTATTCAAAAAAAGATCAGTTATTTGATATATAATTATTTTTTAGAAAGAAAATTTCATAGTTGTGCAGTATTGACCATGATTGGTAATTTCTCTCCCATCATCTCATAAACCATAATTATTCTGATACTCCTGATAACTTACAAAAATGTATTTTATACAGTTCAGGTATGAAACTGTCTAAACAGGGGGAAATTAAGGCTAGGTCGGTCCAATTGACACAAAATTGGTGAAAATTTAAAATGACACTCAGCAAAGATATAATTTGGGCTTGATTGGATAATTTTGAGATTACTTGACCTAAGTGCATCACTAATTTTGCATACCAGAGAAATGACGTCGCCTTAAGATATTCCAATCAACCGGCGAATGTACTCTGTGGTAATCCCCTGGCTTCAAATATATCACACAATAAAATATGCCCCTCTTAGGCCTGAAAATAAAACATGCATATAGATGCATGAACAGAGAGGAGTTAGTTTGAGCATTTGGAGAGCAACAAAAAAGAGGGAATTTCATCTGTTACCCTTCTAAATTTCAAAAACTCACAAATTTACCCAATTTATTGACTTCTCTATTAAGACTCGTTTTATATTTATAAAGTACCCATTTTACCCTTTATTAGAAAATAAAAATATGTAGTCAGTGTAAAAAAATGTTCCATCTTCTCATCTTCTAACTTATCAGTTCCCAAGGACAAACGTTCCGTATTTTCTTCATATTATGATTTTAGAAGGGGGAGATACATAATTTTGAGGTTTTTGAGGGTATACATGAGATTCAGAAAAAATTCAAGCTTTCCCAATGTTTTGCATTAGAGAATACAAAAGTTTTTGAAAATAATTACCGCATTGACATGGGGTTTTGCCTCTTTGGAGAAGCCAATGATACACGCCACCATGATTTTGCTTCGGGAACATCAACTACACCACTAAGATCTTCCTCGGATTTCTCTTCCTCTAAGTCATTTATGTGGAGGTTTGAATTTGTGCCGAGAAGAGATGAGACGGAATATGAGAAGCCTTTGACTTGGTCAATCAAGGCACCTGGACCTCTTATCTCTCCAATCCGTAATATCTTGCCGTCAACTGGACTTACCTGTTTGCATAAATATAAATGATTTGGAGGTGCATAAATATACATGATGCATTACAAAACATTGCTTACTTGTGAGTTTTTTCTATGTTCCTCGTATATTTTATTTTCTCACTGATGTCCACAATGAACTGTTTACAGCTAAGTCTAGCCACCAAATTTTTTTTCTTTACCATATAAATAGTATTTTCTCTAGGCACATAGGAAGATTATTTAAGAGAATTTACAAACCACACCAAACATTTGCAAAATGGACAGAAGTATACACCGCTATTGTTGAAAAAATTTCCCCAATTTTTAAACTCCTATTTACTATTCTTATAGCGCATTTAATCTGATTTCATATACGTGTCACTTGGTTCTTTTCTCAATTCAAAATATATAACATGAAACTTATAATTAGGAATGGAAAAGCTTCATTTAAGAAGAATGACAATGGAATGTGCCTAAATGTTGATAAAATAAAATAGACAACTCTATTTCTTTTCCCTTGATAAAAAATAAAATAAATACAACTTATGGTTACCAGTTACCAGACAATTTGGGTCTGTGTCAATTGGTCGGGAACCCTCTTTCAGTTTGCGAACAAAAAACTCCTGTAATGATGCATAATTTTCTAGTGGCAGTGCTGCCTCTTCCAAATCTACATTACAAAAAAAATCACAAACAAACCTGCTGCATGAAAAGATTCTCTTTGAATTTTTAAAGGGGGAAGAAGACAAATTAAACCCTCTAACCATCAATTTTATTGACCTTAATATATGTAAAATGCTTTATATTGTAGAAGATCCATTGCTCGAGCTATATTAAGGATTCATTTCTTACCAACACATAACATATAATAAAAAAAATCTAGAGACAATCATGTCGGTCAATGCTCAACCCATTCAATAACTTGTGTCTACAAGGGTGGAGCCAGGAAATGTGATAGGATAGGACATACTTTTACATTTTGTTTCTGAAAATAACATAGTAACATAAGCACATTTTGATAATTCATACATCTCAACATGATAGGTGAGATAATGTTCTTATAAATAAAATAAACAACAAACAGTAATAATAGAAGTACCTGAATGAAAAGCACGGGCCCATGCTTTGTAGACAGTGGGACGCAAAAATACAGGGATTTGCTGCAGAGAAATAAAACAAAAATATATAAGACTGGGAAATAAAACGAAGTCCTAATTATAACATTATAAGAATAGGATATATACACACCATTTCCATCAAGTGTCCCCAAAATCTTGACATAGAGCGCAAAGGTAGAAGTTTCATGAAAGATGCCTGTTCTTAAATTCATCAGCAAGCCACTATGTATAATTACAAAGTTTGATAAAAAATATAAAAAGTTTAATAAAATTTGTCCGAACAATTCATTACCTTCACATCAGGTGAAAACTCAGGTTCAATGCCTTTCTCCTTTCTATCCTCGACCTTTCCAAATAAGATGCAAAGCATAGAAAACATGTATTAAGAAAAAAATGTGAATATGTCAGATACAAATTTACTGTTACAGTGACATTCCTATACACTACCAAAGAGAAAAAAAAAATGGTCCCAACTGGTACGTAGACACACCATAAATTAGGATGATGCAAGTCAAAATTGATTAGTACACCATTGAAAATTGGTACCCATTTATTTAGTTAGTGAGTGCATTAGGGATGGAGAAAATGCACACTTTTTTATCATCATAGAGACGTCGTGCATGAAGAATACCAAGCATAAGCATAGTAGCCACTGTCGCACCTGGTACCAGAAACTTGTTTCCTGACATATTATAGCTTCAACATTACAAAGTAATCTCGTATATAATAACAGAAATAACTATAAACCCAGGCTTGATTCTAGTTACAGGTATTTAAATATAAAATTATGGTCACCGAAAGTTAAATATTAGTACCAGGAATGAGGCTATGGTACTATGCATAGCGCAGATTGATCTGTACTACAGATCAATATTTTTGTTTCCAGAACCGCTCAACGTGATCTCCATATGAAAATGTGCTTCCACACTAAATTTTACATTGTTTAGACAGGTTGGAAAATCACTACTTTTGAATGGTCTAAAATTTTTACATCAAGTGATTTTCTACCTATCTAAAAAAATAGTAAAAAAATTCTAAAATAAGTCAAATTTGATCTACATGTACCAGAACAAGGTTTTAACTTTGAGGTGTTATATTGAAGTATTTTTTTGCCTAAAAACAATAAATAGTAAATTTATATTAACTAATTGCTCGAACTTATCCTTGATAAAAGGAATGAACCTAGAAGGAGAAACTACCGGATCCAGCACCGCCTCCAGCGCCGCCAGAGGTAGAAGCGAAGTGGAATGACGGAGGTGGAGAGTGGAGAGGACGAGACAGAAACAGTGAGGTTTCCCGGAGAAGATCGCCGGAGAAAAGAACCCGCCGGACATGGCGATGGTCGCAAGGAAGGAGAGGGCACCTTGACGGAACCCTAAAATCCATCTTTTCTCTCTTTAGTTTCTCGGATTTGGCGCGGAAATGGTTCTCTCCTTTCTACAGAGCAAACTAGACAACTAGTACTGTGACACTGTGTTTGATTGTGGGACCAGATGTCAGTGAAAGAAGCATACTTAAGGGCTAACAAGGGAATTCATATCACCGAGTTAACTCAAATTTTGGTTTTAAATCTGGACCGCTCGATCTGTTGAAACACGAATATTGTAGGGAACGGATTCCGATCGGACGGTCCGAATTTAAGTTCAAAAAATTGAGTTACTACAGAGGATCCAGACTCGGACTAAGGTAATGGTTTTCTCCTTTCTACAGAGCAAACTAGTACTGTGACACTGTCTAACTAAGTGGAGGTATACTTTGATTGTGGGACCAGATGTCAGTGAAAGCACACCTAAGGGCTAAAGGGGGGTAAATATTTTAACAGAGCGGTTTTGGGTTTTTAAAACCGCGAGTAATATGCGCTGCTGTTTTGATTATATAGTCCATGCGCTGCACTAAGTCAAAACTGCTCAGTTAAAATATTTTACCCAATTCTTATCACCAGAGTTAACTCAAATTTTGTGTTTAAATCCAGACAGTTAAATACCAATATTAATGAGACCGGATTTCGATCGTACGGCCCGTATCTAAAATAAGAAAATGAGTTACTTCAGAGGATCCGGACCCGGCTTAGGTAAGTTTCGGCATGAATGTATTTTAGGGGCAGAATCATGAATGCCATAGAGTGATAGAGGAACAGTGAAGGGCTTTATTGGGCCGTTCAAGATGGACGGTAGGAAAATACTAATTTTTAATAAAGTAAACTACTTTTAAAACAGCGAAGGGAGGTAGGAAAATACTAATTTTTAATAAAGTAAACTACTTTTAAAACTAAACAATAAAAGCAAAGTAATTACACAAAACCTCCATTTTGTGTAATTTCGTTTTTAATAGAATTAACAAGGGATTGTAGACCGAATTAACAAAGTAATTAAAATTCAGGTGTGATTCAAGTTGGAGAAGTCTAGGGATATTTGGTCTACAATCCCTTGTTAATTCTATCTACTCGGTTTGTTTAAATTCATGTTTGATATGACGAGATTTCTAACCTAAGATGTTAAAAATGGACACTTTTGTGAATTAATAACGTGCCTAAACAGTTCGGATTTTACGATTAAGTCATTCACCCTAGCTATCTAGACCATGAAGTTCTCGTTAGCATATCATATCCTTAGATATCAGTACTTCACGATTAAGTCCTTCATACCCATATTCAATTCAATCAAACCCTAACCATAATCCCTGTAGTTCCGGTTTAGATTTCAAATTGGTCAATTCTAATCTAAATCCTAAGGTATTTGTGATCATAATTTGGTACTATCATATATAATCCTAATCTACTTCAAGTCTATTAGACCTAAGCGGGATACTACAATTCAAGTACTAATCATGCATCATCACAAAGAATAAATTTCAGAAATTATCATCAAATCAAATAATCATAATAAAAACTAAGATCGAGTAAGATAAAATTAGACAAGTTCATGCTAAAAGACCTAAGCCCATAGAGAAAAAATCTAGCTTCTCACGGGTGCTTTAACATCCACAAGAAAATACAAGATAAACATGGTAAAAAGTGAGAAAGTTCGTAAGAGAAAAGAATACAACCAATCTCCTAGTTCCTGCTAAATTCTTCCATTGTCGCTCAAGCAAAACCTCGACTTCTTCCTTCTCTTCCTCTGAAATTTATCGCAACTTTGATCACGCCGGAAAGTGGAGCAGAATGACTTCAATTGAGCAGTGATGAGCAGTGATAATTCCTCTTGTGGCCTCCTTAGCCTGATATAATGTTTTCTGAACTTGGAGACCAAGTTATTCTAATTTTGGCGCCCACTAAGCCTACTAACTTTCCATATTTAGCAGCTTTTCAAGCTAGTGCGGCCATTGGTGCGGCTGTAAAAAATTCTACATTCTGAATTTGGATTTGTTTCCTTCATAAAAGTTGTTTTTTGTCATGGTTCTTCCAAGCTTTGATTCACCTAAATCGAATTTCGTATGACCAAGATATGGCCAAAATAGTGCGGGCGGCACGGGGGTCGGTTTCTCTGTTTTCTGCATCTTATGGCTGAGTGCGTCCGCACTCTTGGTCAGTGCGTCTGCACTAGGGTTGGTTTCCTTTGTGTTGTGCTCTGAATTTTTGCAATTCAAATGGGCATAGATCATGATCCGTAACTCCGTTTTCAGTGTTCTACCACTTTTCGGAAAGCTTGCGAGAAGATCTACAATTTACTCCATTTCCTGTAATTTAAATAGACTTTAACAGTAACTTGATTCTTAAATGTATTTGATACTAAAATAAGCATAAATACAAATAATTTGGTACAGTTTGGAGGTTAAACCATATCCTACGGTGTATAGAAAATGGGCTTAGCAAAATCCCCAAGCTTAAACCTTGTATCTAGTTTATGGACCTATCCGTAAAATAGAATATAGAGGAAGTCAAGAGACTAGACTGTAAGATGTAAACTCTATATATACCCCAAGGGGTCATGAATAAAGAATTAATTCATTTTGGCTCATTTCAAGTGTGATGTGAGGATGAACAAAAAAAATAGGGACAGCATCCGGTAGCTGAACCAGGCACTACCGGGTTTCCATTTTACTTCCGCTTTATTTTGTGTTAATTAACATCTTCATTCAACTTTTTGATGCTCAACTATTTTGAGCTTTGTTTTTCTCTAATATAAGGTGGAGAACTAACTCAGGTACCTGTTTCAATGCAATCAAATGAAGGGTAAGACCCTCATTTTTCCTCAAAATTCATTAAACCTTCGTTATGCTTTCAAAATAAGTCAATTATTAGCTTTGCTTAAGCTTCAATTAATCAATCAGTCATATATATAATGTGACAGGAAAAAACAAGGAGCAACAGAATAAATGAACGAAGAACTCTAATTTGGATCAACTGGCATGGGCCAAACGAGCAATGAAACAACAATGTCATGTTTGTTGAATCGTGTAAAAGTAAAATATATATGTCCTCTCGTTGCAAAATAGACTCCGCCTTTTACTTCTGTATTTTGATCCTTGTGATGTAAAAATTGCAGGGCCTTCTGTCATCACACAGCTTTCATCCTTGTTGTTTTTGGAGTTCATTTCCTTACTAGCTGTTCAATAGTTGATATTGCTATGCTATTCAAGTGGGTTATGTAAATAGAGTGTAAATAGCACTTTACTGGCATCATTCATGTCTTGGTCATAAGAACTTCGATTTAGGTGAATCAAAACTTGGAAGAATCATGACAAAAGATCTACAACTTTTATGAAGGAAAAAATTCAAATTCGGAATGTAGAAAATTGGTACAGTTTGGAGGTCAAACCCTATCCTACGGTGTATAGAAAATTGGCTTATCAAAATCCCCCAAGGTTAAACATTGCTTGTCCTCAAGCCAAAAGTCTAAACTAAGAATCGGGTTAATCGCTAACTTAATCAAATTACCTTGATAACTCTAATCATTGAAAAATTCACATGATTTTGCCAAAATTCCTTTGAATCCTTTTGAACAATAATATGGACTTAATTAAATAAATCGTAATTCACCCCACAACTTAATTCAATTGAACTTCATACTCAAAGATGTCTTACTATTTGCAAAAACTACTACTTTTGGACCTATCATTATTTCGTTCTTCTAAACAAATATGCCCTTATTTTGTGGTGATTTTCTGAAATTTTTGCCCCCCCTCCCCCGCAAGCTTGAAACAAGCTTAGGTTAGAAAGTTGTGGACTTCGTGTGTTGATACAATGCAAATTTCGCATTTTTGTTGTTGCTTTTGATTTTCTTTTTATTTTTATTTTATTACTTAGCACTATTTTTCCCATCCTCATTTAAGCACCGGTTAGTAACAAATAGTTAAACGTACCCAACCGTTCTAATTCAAGGGTACTTTGCATGCTCATAGTCTAACCCTTCCACCAACACGAATGTCAATTTTATCGGGAGACTAGTGGAACAAGAGTGCTAAGGACTCATAATCATAAGTACGTCATGACGTCGTAATTAACATAGGTCAAGAGTCGCATTTATTTTCAAAAAAAAATTAATTTAACTCAATTTCTCAACATTTATGCATGTACCATGAAGACACACATCCCTAAGTATTCATTCATACTTGTGGATATCCCAATCTTTCTAACTTTTAAAACCCCAAATTCCCTATTTTAAAAGACATATTTCGGTTTCAAAACGTTATTTCAATAAAATCTAATTTTTCATTTTTTTCAAATTCTTAAAAACATCTTTTCCTATGCAATTCTTTTTAATCCAGTATGGGTTTATTTCCAATTTAATTCAATGTCATCCATTTTTTTGTCATCCATTTCCAATTTAATTCTCCGGCAACTGCGTCAAAAAGCTTATTGTGTATTTTAGGTATAGAATATTTCGATACACTTTTAACTTTTAATATTTATAAACATTCGTACACAATGAATAGGGTAGTTGCAAGCGCACAACCTATCGATTGTAGTATTTAGGTGTCGATCCGAAGGGATACTAATTTTTAATAAAGTAACTACTTTTAAAACTAAACAATAAAAGCAAAAGGGGGGTTTTGTGTAATTTTGTTTTTAATGAAAATTAAAGGTTTGTAACGAAGTAATTAAAATTTGGGTGTGATTCAAGTTGGAGAAGTCTAGGGGTATTCGGTCTACAATCCCTTGTTAATTCTATCTACTCAGTTTGTTTAAATTCATATTTGATATGACGAGGTTTCTATATATAAAAGAAGTCAAGAGACTAGACTGTAAGATGTAAACTCTATATATACTCCAAGGGGTCATGAATAAAGAATTAATTTATTTTGGCTCATTTCAACTGTGAGGATGAACAAAAAAATAGGGACAGCATCCGGTAGCTGAACCAGGCACTACCGGGTTTCCATTTTACTTCCGCTTTAATTATTTTGTGTTAATTAACATCTTCATTCAACTTTTTGATGCTCAACTATTTTGAGCTTTGTTTTTCTCTAATATAAGTTAGAGAACTAACTCAGGTACGTACCTGTTTCAATGCAATCAAATGAAGGGTAAGACCCTCATTTTTCCTCAAAATTCATTAAACCTTCGTTATGCTTTCAAAATAAGTCAATTATTAGCTTTGCTTAAGCTTCAATCTATCAGTCATATATAATGTGACAGGAAAAAACAAGGAGCAACAGAATAAATGAACGAAGAACTCTAATTTGGATCAACTGGTATGGGCCAAACGAGCAATGAAACAACAATGTCATGTTTGTTGAATCGTGTAAAAGTAAAATATATATGTCCTCTCGTTGCAAAATAGACTCCGCCTTTTACTTCTGTATTTTGATCCTTGTGATGTAAAAATTGCAGGGCCTTCTGTCATCACAGCTTTCATCCTTGTTGTTTTTGGAGTTCATTTCTTTACTAGCTGTTCAATAGTTGATATTGCTATGCTATTCAAGTGGGTTTTGTAAATAGAGTGTAAATAGCACTTTACTGATAAATCTGGCATCATTCATGTAGACTGGAAATGACAAATCAGATGGTTCTAGAAATAATTCATTTTAATTTTATAAGGGTAAATTTGAAATTAATAAAAAGTTAATGTTAATTAAACACGATGAATTGCAGAATTGAATAAATATGTGAGTTTTTATAATTTTAAAGGATAAATATGTAATTATTGATTTTGAAAGGGGAAGACGTAATATTGAAGTTTTAGAGGGAAAATATGAAATTCCTCCTTTTTTATTATTTCGTCTAGTAACATTTAATTCTAAATGGCATGTGGAGCTGATGGCCTATATATATATATATATATATTGATGAGGGTTCCAATGCCTTCATTTTTCATGCCTCCATTTTTAAAACTTAAAAGTCAAAATAAAACCGTTGGATATGATCTACATCATTTTATCTATGTGCTCATAAAAAATTATCACATTTTGATTTTGTTTTTATGTGAATTAATAAGTTGAAAAATCAACGTCTAGAAATTATCCACATTAGTACGTTTTTTACAAGCTCTTGATGACCAAAATGTCATAATTTTTTACACGTGCATAGATAAAATGATATATATCATATCCAACGGTTTTATTTTGACTTTTAAGTTTCAAAATTTTGAGTTATTAAAGTTTTAAAAAATGAAGGCATGGTGGAGGTATGAAAAATGGAGACATTTGAACCCTCCTCATATATATATATATATATGCATAATTTATTGGAATTTAGCGCGTACAACGTGGTCAAATTTATTGGAAGTGATTTTGACTTGACTAAATTATTACTCGCCTGTTTTTCTTGCCACCTAATACGCATGTGGAAATCACCGCGTATATATACAAAATAAACAACTGGTTAAGTGTTCGGTGTGGAACTAAAGCAACTTGATCTCGTGTGGCGAAAGCTGAACCCGGCAGCTAATTAAATAATGGGCTCATGTGAGTGCCATTAATTTTTTTTTTTTTTTAAATAAGATAGGGGTCAAGCCTCTAATCTTATATTTTATTGATAAATTAAAAATAAGATACAATCAAAAGAGTCAAAAAAACAAGAAATTGCTCAATGAGTATTGAGCAAAGATAAAATAAAAATTACATCTCTTGTACCACTTGACCAACCAACTGAAAAATAGAACAAAAATTGTCTCTAAAGATTCGATTGCATCTTTTTCTCTCTCCATAATATGAAGATGGCAATCATGAAGACTCTTCTCAACTGCATAGGATACTTATTTTGGAGAATAGCACACAATGGTTTAATTAGAGGGGTGCAATAATAATTAAACAGACAGTTCAGATTAATTTCATTTAAATCAAACTCAATTCTGTGTCTATAAAAATGATAGGGTTTCACTTTGAGATTTGTGCCAAGTAAAATGACCGGTCCAGATTTACTTATTGCACCTCAATCAGTACCGGGGGATACAGCTTAAAATTTTAAGGAATTATTTTTGAATTTAATTTGTGGGATTAATTGACTTTAGTTAAACTCGTTAAGTTCGGTCACTATTTATTTTTTATCTCCCATTTAAAATAGAATTATTGAATAGGTTATAATACAATGAAAATATATCAGAACTACTTTCAGCCGTAATAAATGTGTTATGGATGTGTGTCGTGCTGTGTTTATAGGTATTGTTGTCAAATGTATCATGTCATGCAATCATGTGTGTTCGCGCAAAAGCGCAACGCAAGTTTCGGTACGCTTGAGGGCGTACCTTTTAAAAACCGCGCTTACACTTCACGAGTAAGGGTTGCAAGTGCACAACCCTATCGAGTAATATAATCGGGTATCGATCCACAGGGACGGGCAATTGTTAGGTTAGAATCTACCAAACTCAATTAAAAACTAGAAGTGAGAAAGGTTTGGTTTGGTATTTAAGTTCCTAAAAGATCAATTCAAACAAATCAAGCAATGCAAACAAGTGTAATAAAGTGCTAGAAGAAATATAAACTTTGTTTTGATTATGGATAAAAGGCGTTTCCAGGGTTTCAGACTTCATCTGTGATCTGCCTCTAGTGGTACGGCCCGTACCAAGTTGGTACGGCCAAGCCGTACTCGACTTGGTAAGGCAAGGCCGCACCACTCTGGTAAGACCCGTACTGGATTGCCAGAACAGAGCCTACCAGTTCGAGTTGATGCATTTCCTTGCTGGTACCTTGTGCTAAACTCTTTAGAAAGGTTCAATTGACCATACCTAAGGTTCCTAAGCCTCAACTCTCGTGTATTGGATCAAGATCTAGGTTGGAATGCAATTGATTGCCTTTTAGGGATTTCTACACCTCAATTCTCATGTGTTGGTACAGATCTACCCTAGCTGGTTGATTGGAGACCTAAGGCACCCTCTAATCTGTCGATTAGAGGAGAATTCAACCTCTCGGCTTCAATTCGAACAAGTCTACCCTAAACAATTGATTTGGTTGAGAGATTGAGATGATCACATGACCTTGATAGGTTTGATCGAGACCTAGAGGTTCATCATACACAATCACAGCAATCAAAGCAAGAGATGGCAAAGAAATCACAATCAATCAATCAAAAGAGTTCATACAAAATACAAGTCAAAGAAAGTCAAAGCAAATCAAGAATCCATCTCTAAACCCTAGAAACTAAAATAACTACTCACAGCACATGATCTGATCTAAAAATACAATAAAAGGGATAGAGAAAGCCATGGATCGAAGGGATCGAGTGGAAGAAACTTGATCCGTCGAGTTTCGCCTCTTCCTCTTCCTTCCTTCTTGCTCCTAGCTCCTCAGCTCTCTTTCTCTCTCTTACTGTGCTCTCAAATAGATCTGGAATGGAATGAATATCAAAATTGGAGAGCTCCCCGCTTTAAATAGCCTCTGCCAAAATTTGAATCTGTCAGGCCGCCTTTAAGTACGGCCCGTACCAAATTGGTACGGCCTGGCCGTACCAGGCGTGATGAGCTGAAAAATGGCCAAGTCTGGTGAGACCCGTACTAAGCCTGGTAAGGGTCGTACCTCATTATCTGAATCGCCGTTTCTTCGTGTGTTTTGCTCCAAACCTGCAGAAAACAAACAAACACTCAGCAGTACCAAATTCTAAAGATATATCGATGAAATGCACATGATTCTGGTGAATTAGGGCACGAATCTGGTACTAAAACAGGCCTAAAATAGACTAAATATGCGAGGTATCAAATTCCCCCAAGCTGAACCTTTGCTTGTCCTCAAGCAAAAAGTTTCAAACTCGGGTAAAAGTGCTGGACAACTAAATCTAAATGCAGATACAAGTCTAAATGTAAAAACCTACGTGAGTCTGCTATAGTCAAGAATTTCTAGAATCGATTCGGTTGTAATTCAAACATCCCTTTATAAACCTTGATTCACTCCACAAATTGGTCAATTGAACTTCTTATTTTGATATGCTTCTAACAATGTAAAGACTAATTACTTAGGTTTGATCGAAACAATTTCATTCTTTTTCCGAGTCAGTGCCTTTATTCAAGGTGATTTTTCTTTTCATTTGCCCTCCCCCAAGCTTGAATCAAGCTTAAGGGTAAGAAAGTTGCGAACGAAGTGTGTTGGTATGAGCAAAATTTTCTTTCTTTATTTCTAATTGGGAGACGAGCTCAAAGGCGCCCATTCGAGGCTTATTGCCAGTACTCTTATGTTCTCCATCTTTTCATCTCTTTTTTTTTTTTTTTTTTTTCTCTCTAAAATTTTTGTTTATTTGCACATACCATGAATACACACATCCATTAGTATTCACTCATACCAATGGATATTCCAAACTTTCTTAATTTGAAAATCCCAATTCCTAAAGGCACAGTTCAGTTTTTTCGAATAATCTCGTTCGATTCAATTCTAAGTTTGTTTCATCTTTTCCATTATTAAAAACATCTCAACCTAAGTAGTTCAATAACCAATCATGGGTTAGTTCCAGTTCACTCAGGTCTATCCTAATCACAACCAAATTGTTTCAAGTTATTCTCAATTCTAGCAGTTTACGCAAATTTTCACCTAACAATGCACGAAAATACGAAAAAATGCAAGAAAAATAACGGTAAAGTAAATATGACCTACATGCAAATGTCATCCCCCCAAGCTTAGCCTGAGCATTGTCCTCAATGCTTCAAGACTATGAGATAAAAGAGATAAAAGAAGCTCGGGGAAAAGAGAGCGAACCTGATCAGTCCTCGGGGTGGTCGTACCAGAGCCAGTCGCTAAACCGCTCCTCTATCCCAGTCACTCGTTGCGTGAGATCATGGAGTGTGGCGCCCTGCTGACGGAGTGTGGCGCCCTGCTCATAGAGTGCAACACCCTGCTCCTGACGCATGTCGTACATCAGATGGTAGACATCCCGGATGGTGGGCTCAACGACTGGAGGGGGATACACGGGTCTACTGTAGGAGGTGGAGGGGCCGGCTGTGTATGCAGAGGGTCCAGCAGCGTAGGCGGAGGTGGATGGGCCAGTCTGGTACGTGTGAGGGCCAGCTCCATATGATGAGGTACCTGCATCAAAGGGTGAAACATGTACCTGCTGGGAGAAGGGGGGAGCCTGGCCGGGGAATGGGTGCACCAGAGGAGAGAGAGGGTGCGTCTGGTCATGCTGAGCCTGGACTGGAGAGGTGGTGGCATCGATCATGTCCTCATCGCCCTGCGGTGGTGGTGGAGGAGGTGGAGGTGGGGGTGGGGCCTCAGGGGCAAGCTGCACGCGGGGCGGACGTCGGAAAAACCAAGTGCTCCGGTCAACGAAGGAGAGAGTGACCGGGAAAGGCATGACATAGCTGGTCCTCCCGTCAGGCATGCGCCAAGCCCAAGCACCTCGCCCCTCGCGTCCTGCTGCTGACTCGATGAACTTGTAGGTGGTGAACTGAGTGAGAGAGAGAGATCGGGAGCTCCTGCACTCCTCGTCGCCGATGATCTGGAGGTGTAAGCGCTCGGCGATCAGAGTGACATAGGCCGAGATGTAGACAATGCCACCCGGCTTGGGCTGCCTCTGGATGTCGAGCCAGTGGTGGATCATGGCGAGCATCAGATCGGGCCGCTCGAGAGTGCTGTCGGGGCGCAGCATATGATCCACCAGCTGCAAATCCTCAACATTGGCGCGGGCGAACGTCTCGCCACGCGCAAAGATGGTGCAACCGAGGATACGCAGCAGACATCGGATGACTGGATGAGGGACATTGAGCTGCTTGTACTCTTTGTTGACAGCTGACCCGGCAGGGGCGCCAGAGATCAGCGCCCAGAAGCTGTCGCGCTCCAAGTCCCCAGAGAAAGAGAGGGAGTCAGTAGTCGGGTTCGGCTCAAAGCCAAACCACTCCCTCAAGTCAGACAGCCGCACACGGTGGGCCTCACTCAGCATGCGGAACTTGATGAACGGGTTATCGTTCCGCGTGTACTTGAGCTCCAGAGAGGAAAGAAACTCAATGGTGAGCTTCTTGTACCCCCTCTGGGCGATCGTCCAAAAGGCCGGAGTGATCCCGATCCGGGTGGTAATGCGGCGGAACTCATCCTCCAGTCCCAGCGTCTGAAGAGCAGAAAAATCAACAATCCTCGTGTTGTTGATCTTTTTCTTCAGCAGCATATCGAAGTACTTGAACTGCCGACGGGTCGGCATGAAGAAGTACTCCTCGGTGTACGCATCGGCACGCTGGGTGGCGTCAGAGAGGGCCGCATCAGTGCCAAAGGAATCAGAGGCGTGGTCGGAGTCGTGGACGGAGGCGTGGATGGAGGCCTGGTCAGAGCCCTGGTCCTGGTCAGAGGCCTCGTCAGAGCCCTGGTCCTGGTCAGCAGATGGGTTGTAGGAGGGGCTCTCCTGTGGGCTCCGGTGACCTGACGGAGACTCACTGGATGTGGTCTCACCCTCATAGTAGAGGGGCTCGACTGCGTCCTGAAGGGATACACTCTGACGGGACCCGGTCCTGGCTGCACTCTCCTGGGAGTGGCGAGATGCTCGGGAGCCACTCTGAGACGCACTCCGGTGGGAGTGATGAGATGACGTGGGGGCATCAGCAGGAGGGACGTCGGCCATCGGGCCAGTGGCGGAAGGGACGGAGTTGTCAGAGGGTGTGGAGGAGCGAGAGGATTGCCGACGCATTTCTCTCAGACGCTCGGGGCGTTGGCTGGTTGAGGGTCCGACTGGGTAGGTACGGCCTGGTCTGACCTAGGTTGGTACAGCCTAACCGTACAGGCTGGTACGGGCCGTACCTACCTTAGGTTTTTGGTGTGGGCTGGTAAGGGCCGCACCAACTGATACCAATGACAAATTGGGGATTTCTTGCAACCAATTAACTCCTAAACCAGACTAGGAGAGTACACAACACAAAACTGGGCTGGTTAGGGTTACTTGGTACAAACTGGTACAGGCTTGGTGTCAGGTCAGTACGGGCCGTACCTACCTGGTACGGGTGGGCCGTACCAGGCTAGGGTTTGACAGAAATGGGGCAGAACCGAGAGAAGAAGAGAGGAATGCACGAAAAATGGGTGAAAACAAAGAAAATGGAGGAAGAGGTACTAACCGAGAGCAAAGACGTGGTGCTGGTCGGATCGGTGAGGTGCGGGTCGGATCGAAGAGAAGTGCGGGTCGGACCGAAGAGTTGCTGGTGGTGCGCTGCTCCTTGTGCTCGGTTAGGGTGGAAGGATGAGAGGAAGAGGGAGTGAAAATGGAGAGGGAGAGAAGAGAGAGAAGAGAGAGGGAGAGAGGTGCGGCTGGGAAAAAGGGGGAAGGGGTGCGGGTACGGGGGGTTTAAAAAGAAAAAAGGCAGCAGTTAATGCGTCGGTTCGCGTCTCTGACCTGGGTACGGCCTGACCGTACCAAATTGGTACGGGCCGTACCGACCCTTCATTTTTCAGGCCGTACCAATGTTGTATGGCCTGGCCGCACCAATCTCAAATTTTTGTGGTTTCTCTTTCTCTTGACTTCTCAAGCCGCTCGTGATGCAATGCAGTAGAATGAATGCATGTCTATCTGTTCCTAAGATGCAAAACAGGTAAAAATGGCTTGGGCTGCCTCCCAATGAGCGCTCATTTTAGGTCTCGAGCTCGACCTTCTCTTTTCAGGCTTTGGTTGGAGATGGATCAGGTGGCACTGGTGGGAGCACCCACTTCTGAGGTACACGGACCATGCGATCACACTCTTGCATCAGAAGAATCCGCAAGATTCCCATCAAGTTCTTGATTGAGCGCCTGATCGCGCTTTTGTGCGCTTCCAATTTCTCCAAGAGTGTAGCAGTCCGATCGGGTTCAAGATCTGCACTTATGATCACAGGACAACATCTAACTGGGTCTAGAAACTCGTACCTGAGGTGAGCTGCTGGAGGCTTGAGCTCAGGAGTCAGCCGCTCTGTCTGGGTCTTGACACGGGTCGCATCAGGTGGCGTGCGGGTCGCATCAAGTGAAATGGCATCGCATGCTGACCAATCCGACTTGCTTCCTTTGGTCTCCAGGTCATCAGACCACGGCATGCGGGTCGCGTCCACATGCTCTTCAGGTGGAGATGCGGGTCGACTTGGCTCGATGCGACCTGGGTCCACATGTTCTTCCGTGGGTGATGCGGGTCGTGTCTCAATGATGCGGGTCGCGTCAAGTGCGGTCTGGTCTTTTGGCTGGGCTGGTCCTTCGCATTCTGGCTGAGCTGGCAGCTTTCCAGGTTGAGATTGGCGTGAGATGATGATGTGACTCAACTGCTCCAACAGCTTGTTTTGAGCGGCCATCTGTGTGGACATGTTTTGCATCTGTTCCCACAGCATCTGGTTCACCTTCCCTTGCTCGTGTATGAATTCGATCTCAGCGGGATCAATGTACGGCTCGGGTGGATCGGGTTGGAATACGCAATTGTTCGAGTCATCGAATGGTGCAGGGTCGTAGAAATTGCAATTGTTGTTGCGGATATAGCCATCCTGCTCCGGTTCCTCACTCCAATCAGCCAGTGGGCAATACTCATAAGAATGTCTCCTGTCCCCACACATGGCACATGGCTGTGGTTGCTGGTTTCTGGCTGCCCTCATGCTCATTTTGATTGAATAGCTCTCATCGGCCTCCCCTAGCTTGGCAACTTTGGCGTATAGAGCTGCGATCTGATCAGCTTTGGATCGGCCGCCTCCTCCAGTTTGAAAATTGTCGCTGCCATACCAATGTTGGTCAATCATCATGTTGTACATGAGATCCATGGTGTCTCGAGCTCCTCAGATAGTAATCGCCATAGTGTTCCTGAAAAAGAGAAAATAAATAAATAAAAGAAAGAAACAAAATAAATAAAGGATACAAGATAAAGTCTAGATTAACTAAGTAAGGTAAAATCTAACTAGGCAATTGGTTACCGTCCCCGGCAACGGCGCCAAAAACTTGTTCGCGCAAAAGCGCAACGCAAGTTTCGGTACGCTTGAGGGCGTACCTTTTAAAAACCGCGCTTACACTTCACGAGTAAGGGTTGCAAGTGCACAACCCCTATCGAGTAATATAATCGGGTATCGATCCACAGGGACGGGCAATTGTTAGGTTAGAATCTACCAAACTCAATTAAAAACTAGAAGTGAGAAAGATTTGGTTTGGTATTTAAGTTCCTAAAAGATCAATTCAAACAAATCAAGCAATGCAAACAAGTGTAATAAAGTGCTAGAAGAAATATAAACTTTGTTTTGATTATGGATAAAAGGCGTTTCCAGGGTTTCAGACTTCATCTGTGATCTGCCTCTAGTGGTACGGCCAAGCCGTACTCGATCTGGTAAGGCAAGGCCGCACCACTCTGGTAAGACCCGTACTGGATTGCCAGAACAGAGCCTACCAGTTCGAGTTGATGCATTTCCTTGCTGGTACCTTGTGCTAAACTCTTTAGAAAGGTTCAATTGACCATACCTAAGGTTCCTAAGCCTCAACTCTCGTGTATTGGATCAAGATCTAGGTTGGAATGCAATTGATTGCCTTTTAGGGATTTCTACACCTCAATTCTCATGTGTTGGTACAGATCTACCCTAGCTGGTTGATTGGAGACCTAAGGCACCCTCTAATCTGTCGATTAGAGGAGAATTCAACCTCTCGGCTTCAATTCGAACAAGTCTATCCTAAACAATTGATTTGGTTGAGAGATTGAGATGATCACATGACCTTGATAGGTTTGATCGAGACCTAGAGGTTCATCATACACAATCACAGCAATCAAAGCAAGAGATGGCAAAGAAATCACAATCAATCAATCAAAAGAGTTCATACAAAATACAAGTCAAAGAAAGTCAAAGCAAATCAAGAATCCATCTCTAAACCCTAGAAACTAAAATAACTACTCACAGCACATGATCTGATCTAAAAATACAATAAAAGGGATAGAGAAAGCCATGGATCGAAGGGATCGAGTGGAAGAAGCTTGATCCGTCGAGTTTCGCCTCTTCCTCTTCCTTCCTTCTTGCTCCTAGCTCCTCAGCTCTCTTTCTCTCTCTTACTGTGCTCTCAAATAGATCTGGAATGGAATGAATGTCGAAATTGGAGAGCTCCCCGCTTTAAATAGCCTCTGCCAAAATTTGAATCTGTCAGGCCGCCTTTAAGTACGGCCCGTACCAAATTGGTACGGCCTGGCCGTACCAGGCGTGATGAGCTGAAAAATGGCCAAGTCTGGTGAGACCCGTACCAAGCCTGGTAAGGGTCGTACCTCATCATCTGAATCGCCGTTTCTTCGTGTATTTTGCTCCAAACCTGCAGAAAACAAACAAACACTCAGCAGTACCAAATTCTAAAGATATATCGATGAAATGCACATGATTCTGGTGAATTAGGGCACGAATCTGGTACTAAAAAATGGCCTAAAATAGACTAAATATGCGAGGTATCAATGTGCTACAAATTACAAGTGACGTGTTAAAAAGTACGAAAACCGTATACGGTTAGCACATATTTAAAGTGTTTTTATTTTTCTAATCTGAAAAAAATCGTTAAGTGATAATCGAAGAAAAATTGGAAAAAAATTTACAAATTGGAAGCCTTTTAATTCCCTGTCCCGTCTATTTAAATTCAGATAAAAGAAGAAATTGAAAAATATAAACATATATATATATATATATATATATATATATATATATATATATATATATATATATATATATAGAGCTTGGCTACTATGCTTATATAAGCAAAAGCCCACATATGCTTATAACTCATTTTTGCGTTTCCAATGTTCAAATGGTCGATCCGACCGTTCATCTTGTTCTCCATATTAATATGTGCTTGGAGACTAAATTTTACATTTTTTGGAATTTTTTTACTATTTATTAAGCCACTTTGAAAATTGCTGATCTGGGTGAACAGTAAAAACAGTGTTTCCAAAATTCTGGACCACCAGATCAGAAACTTTCAAAGTGGCTTAATAAATAGTAAAAAAATTCAGAAAAATGTAAAATTTAGTCTCAAAGCACATATTAATATGGAGAACAAGATGAACGGTCGGATCGACCATTTGAACATTGGAAACGCAAAAATGCTCATTTAAGCATATGTGGGCTTTTGCTTATATAAGCATAGCAGCCAAGCTCTATATATATATATATATTGTGCCCCCCGGTGCTGTAATGATTCGCAGCATAATATGAGGTATATTCTCCTCGCCTCAGCAAATCCACGATCAAGAACACGTTTCAGTGCATGCATCGATCTATGAAACTACTTGGTGAGTAACATGGGATTTGAGGTTTTATTTAATTTTGATATAAAAATTTGACCTTATTTATGTCAATAAAAAATGAACGTCATCACTTGACCCTGTTTAGTTCAAACTTGCTGTGTCTGGGAGAAATGAATACTATAACACAGCGCGCACACACACACACACACACATATACCTATATATATATCCTGCTTATAATTTGCTTATAACTAACTTGCTACCTAACTAAATCACCTCATTTGCATTGCAAATTTGCAATATATATTGATCTGTCCTAATGGTTGTAGCTTATCCTTCTCTTGAGACCGGATATGTATCTTGCCCTATACAAGGGCCAATACAGTTGCCTATGCTGGACATTAAACCTGATCACTTGCCAGTTATCTCCGACGCGAGCCTTACCGTCCATGCCGGTAATGGAGTTATATGTTACAGACTTACAGCTCTATCATCATTTTTCTTTTTCTAATTTTTCCATCTAGTAAAAACTAATTTTTGTTCTCTGCACTGTTTTACATCCTTAACACTGTTCTTCCTCCTTTGAATTTTCATGCATTGCTTGACAATTGTTGTCGTTTCACAATTATGAATTAGGAGAGAAGCCAGATTGGATTCCTAAATGCTCGATAGGAACTCCAATCATTAACTCGACTGCTCGCTGGTTTGAGAACTCAGAAGAAGTGATAGCTTTCAAAGTATGTTAATATCTTAAATTCTTTAGTTTGTTCTCTCTTAATTTGATACTAATACATAGTATTTGTTTACTAATTTCGATACATTATTATACGTATATAGGAGGGGAGGCAACCGAGTTTTGAGTATGCCCGATATGGTAATCCAACAACAAAAGTTTTGGAAGAAAAGATAAGGTGCACTATAGAACTCTTTCTTTCCTATAAACAAGGGTGTTGCATTAATGCATTATATAAGTTCTCCAAAAAAAAAATCAGAAACATCTATAATAGTGAATTTTGTTTGGTTCATGAAATTTGCTACTCTCTTTTGTTATATTACTTAGTGAATAAAAAAATTATTGCATACTCTTTGAATTGTAGTGCACTAGAAAGAGTGGAATCTACTCTGTTTGTTTCATCTGGTATGGGTGCAATTGTAGCTGTTCTCTTGTCACTGGTTCCACCTGGTGGTCATATTGTTGCAACCAAAGACTGTTATTGGGAGGCTAGAATGTTCATCCAAAACAAACTCTCGCAAATGGGAGTCTCGGTGAGTGATCTTCTCTTTTTCTTTTTCTTCTTTTGTGAAAATTTTAGACCTGATTAATTTTCTTTTATCCTTATAATCTTGCTTTCGTGTTTTCTCAGGCAACCTTTGTTGATATGAATGACATGAATTTACTGAAAGAAGTACTGGAAAAACACAAGGTCAGTTTATTGATCATATATAACAAATATCTTGATTTGTGTTATCTCCAATATAGATAAAAATCTTTCAAAGCACAACTATTTGTGCTTGATCTGCCGATTCATTTAGTTCGCACATGCTTTGACAAGAACTGATTACATATACTATACCCAAACTACTAAATGAAATATAAATCTTGCGCAAACTTATTAGAAACTACCTATTAATATATATACATCTATTGCATTGGATAGGTGTCCCTCTTCTATGCAGATTCACCAAGTAATCCATTGCTCAACTGCCTCGATATCAAGAGGGTTTCTGAGCTATGCCACAGTCATGGAGCTTTAGTTTGCATTGATAGCACCCTTGCCTCTCCAATTAATCAGAAGCCACTGACTCTAGGAGCCGATCTTGTCCTTCATTCTGCCACCAAGTACATCTCGGGACACCATGATGTGCGTATTTTTTACATAAATTAGAATGCCAGTATATGCATCATTTTACAGTCACTTAATTAATACTTATTAATTATTTTAAAGCCTGCTCACATGAACTGAAATGACCTAGCTAGCTAGGTTGAGGCCTTTGAACTATAACCTGTTAAACAGCCTTTCAATAACCCAATTTACATGTGTTGCTTAGAAAAATGCAAAAGGAACTTATTCATCAGTCATCTAGCTGTATACTCAAATTTTTTCTAACATAAAGAATTGTTTGAAAACAGTTATATAAATATGTTACTTTTATGTCCATGGCTAACAAAACTGCTCTATATCTTTGATGTAGAATTTCTTAAAATGACTTTCTTTTAACATACATAAATATATATATACAGGTAGTTGGAGGTTGTGTTAGTGGTTCTGAGAACCTGATATCCAAAATCCGCTCATGCCATTTTGACCTTGGTTCACCTCTAGATCCAGTAAGTACTTAATTTATGTTACTTGTTTTCTTTCTGTCTTTCCTATTTCTTGGGAGCTTGCTTCTTATCCTTTCATTTCTCACGAATTAATACAATGCTTGGTTCTTAAAATCAGAATGCAGCATATATGATAATAAGGGGAATGAAAACCATGCACCTTCGAGTAGATACACAAAATAACACAGCTCTAAAGATGGCTCATCTCCTAGAAAAACACCCCATGGTATGTACATGCTATATATAATTAAATGTACTATTGGTAATCAATCTTTATTTTAATTACAACTTGAAATACAATATATATATATATATATATATATATAATTGAGCAAAGTACAGTCTAAACTGAGAACTGCACAACAACTTTGGCAGGTGAAGCATGTTTATTATCCAGGATTGCCAAGCCATCCACAACATGATATTGCAACGACTCAAATGTTGGGATTTGGTGGAGTTGTTAGCTTTGAGGTAATCTTGCCATATTAGTTGTGTTAACAAACGGTTACATTGATTAATTTGTTTTTTCATAGAGAAAAGAATTGATAAATAATTAATCAATTTAATCATTCTATTGCAATTCAATTGAATATACCGTTAGAATTGTAAGTCCTTGAGTTTCTTATAATACAATAAATACTGGTAAATTTTACTGATACTTTTTTACATAGGTGGCTGGGGACTTGCATGCTACTATGAAGTTCGTTGATTCGCTAAAGTTACCCTATATTGCGACCTCCTTCGGAGGCTGTGAGAGTCTAGTGCAACAGCCTGCTGTTATGTCTTTCTGGTAAGAAAGGTCAATTGTGTTAATAGAAATGTTAATTAAAGTCAATTAAAAACAGACACAAATGACCAAGTATAAATTGCCATTTGCCAATAAATAATTTTGTGATAAGCTGATTTTATGGACTACAATTCCTTAATGTGTTGAACTTTGAAGTATTTAATATTTATATCAGAGATAGGCTATCATGCTTTGGGAAGTAAAGAGTGTTTTACTTCCCGCTCATATCTCTATTTTCAAAGTTCAAACAGTCGATTAGAACTTCTTAATATGATTTTCATTTTGATATGTGCTTGGAGACCAAATTTTATATCTTTTGAAAATTTTTTACTAGTTTTTAGAATTTTTGAAAATCACAGCTTTTCATTAAATAAAAAATTCACAAAAACACTGATTTTCAAAAATTCTAAAAAAAATAGTAAAAAATTTCCAAAAAAATGTAAAATTTGGTCTCCAAGCACATATCAATATAAAGATCATGTTGAGAAATTCAAATCGACTATTTAAACTTTGAAAATGAAGACATGAGCGGGAAGTAAAACACCCTATTTACTTCCCAAAATATTATAGCATCACTCTTTATATCATATATATATACGGTGAAAAAATAATTTTTTCTAAACTAATTAAGCAGGGATTACAGTGCTGCTGAAAGAGCTAAGATTGGAATCAAGGACAATTTGGTTAGGTTTAGTTTTGGAGTTGAGAAGTTTGAAGATTTAGCTGCCGATATTCTGCAAGCCTTACAAAATATGATCCTAGATCTCTGTTCACACACACCCAAACTAACAAGTTGTGGTTGATTTACATTTATATATTTGTTCAATCAATGCATCATTGATTCTGATTTTTCATTTTTCTTTATGTATGACTTCACATGTACATGAGGGAGTATAGGTATGAGTATGACCAAAGGTAACCAATTAATATATATAGAGAAGTGCAAGTGTATTTGTGCATCAAGTATATATATAACCAATTAATATATATAATTTTTTTTCCATTCAGACCCTTGGTAGTAATGTAATTGCGAATATTAATCGATAAATGATGATTCAAACTTTCAATGCATATATATATGAGGTTGACTAATATCAAAACGTTTGTTCGATTCCGGAGTCGTGGTGCAACCAATTGGTTTTCCGATTTTCAAAGTCCAAACGGTCGATCCAAACGTTAGATGTGATCTATATATTAAATTGTGCTTGGAGACCAAATTATACATTTTTTAGAATTTGTTTACTATTTATTAAGCTAGTTTTAAAATCGCTGATTTTAATCAACAGTGAAAATTTTCTGGATCATTGAGAACAGCGATTTTAAAACTGACTTAATAAATAGTAAAAAAATTCAAAAAAATGTAAAATTTGTTCTCCAAGCACATTTTAACATAGATTGAATGTTGAACTGTTTGGATTGACTGTTTGAAATTTGAAAATGTGAAAACCGAAACGTTTGTTCCACAGCCTAGGAACAAATTAACCTTTTGATATTAGCCAACCTATATATATATATGTGTGTGTGTGTGTGTGTGTGTGTGTGTGTGTGTGTGTGTGTGTGTGTGTGTGTGTATGAGGAGGGCTCAAATGCCCCATTGCTTCATGCCCCAATCGTACACCCAACATCTTTATCTTCAATTTTAAAGTTCAAACAAACGATCTAAACCGCTCAACATGATATCTATAAAAATATGATTGGAGACCAAATTTTATATTTTTTGAATTTTTTTTACTATTTTTTAAGATAAGTACAAAATCACTATTTTTCAGAAAATTGTGGACCATCTAAAAATAATGATTTTGTACCTATCTTAAAAAATAGTAAAAATGTTCCAAAAAATATAAAATTTGGTCTCCAACCATATTTTAACATGGATATCATGTTGAGCGGTTCGGATCGTCTATTTGAACTTTGAAATTTGAAGATACAGATGTTGGGGTACGATTGGGGTATGAAGCAATGGGCATTTGAGCCCTCCCCTCTCTCTCTATATATCATACTAGAACTGTGGGATTGGTTAATAAAAAAATATGTTTTACTTTGTTATTTAAAAATGCCACATATCAGGTTCATCAAAAATTACATGTATATAATTTTTTTGGAGATGCACGTATTCTACAACTAAAAACATGTAAATTCCATAATTTTGCAATGGAAATATATTATTTCTTATATTCGATATTCGTCAACTGATTTGATACATATCGTCAAAATGCACTAAAAATAATTCCGTAATTTATTTAAATTATTAAAAACATCTATTATTATTATTATTAACATGATAGGTCCAAATATAATTAATTTTTGTATTATAGCAAGTCCACCATGATTGATTTATTTTCAACCATCATTAAAAAGAAGACTTTGAATAAAATATTTAAGAAAAGATAAGATGAAAAAAAAGAAACCATGTATGAATACTCACACAGAATTTCTGTTACAGTTTATAACATCACTCTGTTCGTGCAGAAAGTAATAGTCGTTGTGTAAAAAAGAAAAGTGTGTGGTTTCTAATTGAAAATTAGAAGCATAAGATTGTGATATATGTATTCAATATAAACATGATTATAATGCTGTCAATTTCGGTAGATTTTCAATTTGTATTATTATTTTTTCATTAGAAAGCATATGTGATTGCAGTCTTTTATGTTATTTGGCTATTAGCAACGTAATATTTTACTTCTCTAATAATTGACTGTATATGCAACAATTTAAAGAGTTAGATAAGAATCAATTATATATAGATGTAATTACAATTAATTAATCTAAAAATTAATATAACAATGAGGATACACTACAACAAAAAGGGGCATTAGCGACCGGTTGGGTCGCCGGTTGCTGAAGACCCAAAAAAAAAAAAAAAAAAAATTTAAGTGTTTAGACCCGATCGCTGAGACCGATTTGGCCCGGTCGCTGAAGGGTACCCCTAAAAAGCTCCTGCCAAAGTTTTTCTTCCCTCTTTCTTCTCTCTGATTCCCGCCGATTTAGGTTTAGCTAAAAAAAAACACAAAGCCGCCTGACCCCGGCCACCCCGACCTCTCCTCTCTCTCTAGAGGCCGACACCGTGGCTACCACCCAACCCCACACCTCGGATCTCGCCGCCCAGCAGCCTCAGCTCTCACCTCGCGTTGAACTCGTCGAACCTCTTCCTCCCCCCTTTTGCAAAGTCAGGTGCGTCAATTTCTACCCCTTGCCAAAATTTGATTTTTACTTTGAACAATTTAGAATTTGTAGTGCCTTGACAGAAAGTTTTGGATCCAAATACGAAAGCTCCTTTTGGATATTCTTTTTAGAAACAGTATAAGCTCAAATTTTTCTTTAGAAACTTATTAATTTACTAAATCTTGTAATTGTGTACACTTTTAGAAAAATCTAATTTACAGATGGATGTCCAATGCAATGATTTAGTTGCCTTGATGCTCAAATTGTTGAATTCATTGTAGCTTGATTTTGCTTTAAGCAATTATCAAGGCAAATGGTACCAAGTCCATTTTCCCTTTTTTTTCTTTTATTCCGGAAGGTTCATCATAGACTCATAGTTATTACTTATTAATAACATAAACAATGAGGATATTTTATATTTTAATGATTTGGTGCTATATAAATGATTTTAATGATTTTATATTTTATATCATAGACTCTAGTTATTACTTCACTGAGATGTTTTTCTCATTTAAGATGTTTCCTCTGTGAGATGACAGAAATGATCATTAATCTTCTTATTTATAAATTAGATATGTAAAGCTGTATGCAAGTATGGTAGTGACCTAAGTTTAAATTAATTTGATAACCTAAGTTTATAAAATAGATACCTCCACTGTGTGTACCTTCTGTGTGTACCTATTAAACCCCTGATGCTCATTTTTTATTTTTATTCTGTGCTTTTTTTTTTTGGTTTCTAATTTGAATTCCTGCACACATAATTAGAAGCCCAACTGAACTGGTAAAAAAGACATACTATAATTGATTGTAAAAGTATATCTCATCAGTGTTTGATGCAGGTACAGAAAAGGTCTTGTTTCTAGTCCCAATACTTCAATTCTAGTTACTTATAACTATCAGATAGATATGAATTCTTTATAGAAATAATATGTGAATCAATTGAAGGTTCACAAAAGGCCTTTAAATAAGGAGATAGCTAAGAGGAAAGAAGACATTATTACCATCGAACAACCTTCCAATTGTCATACTGTCCATGAGATCAAACTTAAGATTAGTCATAATTGCGCATCTAATTATTTGTTTATCTTCTCTCAAATATCATTATCTAAAACTGGGATGTTGTGCAGGTTGATCTTACAGAATATGTCGAGACAACTTTATGTGAAGGCTTGTACAGGTGGAATTTATAATAATCTATTTAAGTTTTTCTATGTCGTACTTTAGATATTTTATTTTTATGTCATACTTTAGATATTTGATATTTGATGTTTATGACGTACCAATTAAATTGAATTGCTTGTGAATATTTGAATTTATATTGTATATTTGAATTGCTTGTAAATTGTTTGATACGTTTCGTACCAATTGAAGCTGGAGAAAAATTGCGCATCATAATGGTTTTTATATTTGTTTGGTACGGTATGGTGAAAAGAAAAATAACAAAAAAATACCAAAAAAAATAGCCTTCGACCGATTTTGGGCCCATCTACGACCGGCCAATCGGTCTCTGATGGTCTTCCGCCATGTCAGCATATAGCATCAGCGACAGATTTCATCGATCGCTATAAGGTCATCTGCGACCGGCGCCTTACCCTTCAGCGACCGGTGACGTCAGTGGGGTGGTCATCGGCGACGAAGCAACTATGACCGGGTCTTCTGCGACCGATTTCGGCCATCTGCAACCGGTACACCCTTCTACGACCGGCGCCATAACATTCTGTGACCGATTTGGCCGGTCGCAGAAGAGTTGTGATGCTGTAGTGATAATATATTATGTATGAGAGAAAAATATTAAATCTGGAAGATATATTTTGATTACTGCTGAAATAATGTTGATTTTCTCCGATATCTTAGCAAACAAATGTTTGTAAAAAAAAGCTTCATTGTTGCTATATATTATACCATTATATACATTAATTGATTGCATCTGACAAATAATATATTTGTACAATATATTATAAGATTTTTAAAACTAGAAGGTTACTTTCTATAAATAATATTATATATGATCAAAATATGTTGTTGTTATGTATCATTCAAATGCAATTTATATATATAATTGATAATATAAAGGTAAATTCACAATATACTTGTGGGAAGCAATACATTATGTATGATTTCATTCTTCGTGACGAAGTGTGTGACTTTGAATTTGTTGTATAATCGACACTTTGCACTATTTTATACATCGTTTCATTGTTTTGTCGATATATTTCCGCCTTCTTATGTCAATAAATTTGATACTTTTAAATAAAAGCCAAATCTTTCAAAGAAATAAATTTGACATTTGATAATAATTCTATGTTTTGTATTTTATTTTTCTAGAAATTTAGAAGGTCCTACTATATATGAAATTTCTATGTTTTATATATGATCAAAGGTGGAGGTCAAACCATCCAGCTATTTTTAGTATCCACGAGGAACATCCATCATATTTTGAGTTTTGTCAGTTATATTTTCAAACTTTTAAGTATATTTGCATAAAAATCCAAAAACCGCATGATGCAGGCTACCAAAATTAAAATTACATGTTACATAAGATTAAAAAAAAAAAAATTATATATATATCCATCATAACTTCATCAATTAGATATTTCCCCATCAACATTTCAAAATTAGTTATTTATCCATCTAAACTCATCTAATTTATTAATATCCCTATTTTTTAATTTAATCACTTAAAAATAAATATTAATATTAATAAAAATTAAAAGTACTGTTTTACCCTTACTTTATAATACAGTGTTGCTTGAAGCTTCATATTTTCTAGGCATTGAGGTTGATTGTTGCTCCGATGGCCTCTTTAGAAAACAACAGCCTTTTTTAACAGCTCTCAGCCATGCCTCTCAAATTGGGGAACAGTTTGGGTCCGATGTCCATCGGACTCAAAGTGAGTTCGATGAGTTCGATAACCGTCCGATCTGTTTTAAGATTCTCGTCCGGAACTTTCGTGTCTGCTTTAAGATTCGTGCGCACGAATCTTAAAGCAGATCGGACGGTCCATAAACTCATCGGACCCAAATTTGAGTCTGATGGACATCGGACCCAAGCTGTTCCCTCAAATTGACCTAGCCTAGATATTGGGGCAACTAAAAAACAGAAAAATGAGTAAATTCTATTTTATAAAAAAATAATTTTTGTATAATAATTTCACAGTAGCGTTGTCTTATGCTAGTAAGAATTCCTTCAATTTTTGGGGGCAAACAAAACAAGCACAAGAAATGGTGGGTGAAATATTGATGCAGCACAGATATACATCAAGAGCCGTTGTTTTGAGCAGTGTTTTAAAATTCGATTATATTCGGCGAATATACGGCAGTATATTCCTATTCAGTGTCATGCCGAATAGAAAATAGCTATTTGGACCGAATATTAAATTCATGCTTTAAAAAAATTTTAAAAACATTCAAAATCCATTAAAAGAGTTCCGGACCCGAATCCATAACCCATTAAATGAGTTCCAGACCCGCCAGGTAGGTGTTCTCTTTAAGTGTCCCACTCAGATGTTGACTTATTGTATTTAAGTATTGTGGGATTAAATATTTAACAAAAAATCCGCATATATAAATCCGAATAAGAATCAACATATTCGGCCACATACCGTATATGCGGTATACAGTAGTCTTCCGAATACCGCATGAGAACCGAATATTAAAACACTGGTTTTGAGATCCATTGACCAACTCAGATCATATTCTTTGCTTCTTACATTTGTCAGCAAGGACAAAACAGTCCTTTTAATTTTGTATTAATATTAATTTTTACTTTTAAGTGATTAAATTATAAAATAGAGATATTAATAAATTAGATAAGTTTAGATGGGTAAATAACTAATTTTGAAATGTTACTGAGGAAATATCTAATTGATAAATTTATGATAAGTATATATCTAAATTTCTCTAAAAAAAATTATACGCAAATTATACGCAAATTATTTACGAATTATATTACTATGAACCAAATTAGCAACCAATGCTAATCAGACCCCTTTGCTCCTCGTAATACTGTGGCACTGTGTCTAATTAAGGTGAGGTATATTTTGATTGCTGGGCCCAGATGTCAGAGAAAGAAGCGAACCTAAGGCAAAGGTAAGTTTCGGCATGCTTGCCATAGAGGAACACTGTAGTGCTTTATTGGGCCGTTTAAGATGGGCCTACCTGTCAGGAAATCAATGGGCTTGTATATTTTGATTTTGGGATTTGCAAAACAATATTCGCTCTTCATAGCGAGCCTTTTATGATTTGATTCGTACATTACAGAAAAGAAAATGTAAAATTACAGTAATTAGTAAAATCAATTTTCAAGTTTCAATTTTTCCAAATAAATTCATATTTCTATTAGACGTAGCTATTCTAGTCTCCATTGTGACAACCTGACAATGTTAAACAGCTTTGTGAATTTCTCATGTTATGTTTGTTGTAAAACAAGAATAGTTAAATCAAGAATAGCTATTGTTTGTTTTATTAGAATAGCTAAATCTCAATACTCTTAGGAATAGTCTATTCTAATAAGACAAAAAGTTTGAATTCACTATTCTAGCTATTCTAACACAACCAAACACCGAATAGGCTATTCTGAATAGTCTAATTCCAATAATAACCTATTCTCAATCGAAGAAGGCACCATTACAACTCAAATCCATATTCTTTTTTATTTAATTAGTTAGAAGTCAAGCTAACTAACTGTTTTTATTATCTATTCAAATTTTAAACCTTCGTTCATTTTATTATTTTTTAACTGTTCGACTTTATACTAAATTAAGTCAAACATTTATAGATTTGACATGTAATACACATCACTCGATCGTGAAATAAATCGATTTCCACAATTTGTATTCGTTATTTGAAGTTATTCAAATAGATTATGGAGATCATCAAATTAAGAACTTAGTGAGCTTAAGACCATCCAAGTAATACTTCATTAAATAGGTTATGTTAATAGCGTAATTATTTGACAAAATTAACAATTCATAAAACTCCCATCAAAATTATAGATACAGAATAAGAGTTTAAGTTTGTAAATACTAATCATGTCACATTACCTATGTTTTTAATCTCTATATAACTATATTTATGTTCTCTCGTTTGTCTTGATATAATGAATATGTTTTCGTTCTTCTTTCCAAATGGAATATATATTGTTTAATGTGCATAAAATTCAAAGACCACTTAAAAGTGATACATTCTTTTTGCATTCCTATGTAGAAACTTTCTTACAACTTATCTTATTATTTTCATTGTACATGTTTTTATCATTCAAAAGAGATCATTTTATGAACTTGTTTTATTTTAAAGATATTAATTTTTTATTTTATAGATGATTTTCTTTATGAAGCGAATTATGAAAAACAGATATAGTTAATATTTTATTTATAGTTCAGATAGGTTTTGATAAATTTGGTATATTTTAAAAAATTATCCTTATCATCAAAGTATTTAAAAAATTTACAGTTCAATTTTATCAACATTTGATAGGTAGAATATTGATAATCGAATCATCGTCGAAATGCATAAAAAATAATCGTGTAATTTATGTAAACTATTGAAAACATATATAATTGTTAATATTATAGGCTCAAATATAACTGAGCAAACCCAACATTTTCATTTTATCTTAGCTTTTAATTAAAGAAAAAACCTTGAAATGAAAGAATCCAAAAAAATTAGAAGAATAAGAACAATAGCAATTACCATTCTATAATCCTTAATAACAGTAGCACTTGTATGGTTTCTTATTGGAAATCATAATTACAAGAATGCGGTATATTTAATCACAATAAACATGATTATAATGATGACGATCCCGATTGATTTTTTTTAATTTGTTTTTTCATATTTCGATGAAAAATATGCATGATTGCAATATGCAATGTTGTTGGTCTCTTCGCATAATGATATGCACTACTCTAGTGTTTTTCTGGATATAAAACAAATTAAAAATTAGTGAAAAATCAATTATGTATAAATGTAATTATAAGTAATTAATTTAAAATTTAATATAATTATAAGATATATTATATGTGGAAGAAAAGGATATTAAATTTTATAAGATATATTATATGGTTACCGTTAAAATGTGTTGATTTTCTCCATTATCTCAATAAATTAATATTTAAAAAGAACTAAATTTTTTACTAAAACTCTACCTATTAGATCATTCTATATTTTATTTATTGAGTAAAAATTGGACATTCTATATTTTATTCGATTGCATTCAATAAATAGCATATTTATACAATGTAGGTTTTTAGAATTCTAATTCACGATGTACTTGTGAGAGATAATACATTATGCATGATCGGCATTTTACTATTTTTAATTATTAATTTTTAAGAATGATAGCTTTATAAATTGTTTCGTTGTTTTGTCCATATATATCAGTGTTCTAAATAGCGCGCTATAGCGCGCTACAGCGTTTTTGGACCCTAAACGCTAAGCTATGGCATGAAAATACGCTAATTGCGCTACGGCCGCTATAGCGGTCCGCTATAGCGCATAGCGTGTAGCGCGCTATTTGCGCGCTATGCATATTGGACTTTTTTAGACAATTTATATGGGCTTAAATAAAGATCCATAAAATTTATTTGGGGGAATCGGTTATATACCCATCAAAAGTTTTAAATTTGAATATTTGCCCATATCCTATTCAAATTTGAGGTAAATTTTGAATAGGATATGAACAAATATCCAAATTCAAAACTTTTGATGGGTATATAACCGATTCTCTCAATTTTATATGGCAGCTGTGCATTTATTTGCACAGAATAAGAATAATTATTAAAATAAAATGTAATTGATATTGCCTATGGGTCCTATACTGGTAAAATATATTGTACCTTGAGGGAGGGCCTGGAGGATATGGTAATATGCATAGTGCAGATTGGAGAAGCGCCTAGTGACCATGCAACTTACATCGGCACACCTGGGAAGGGAATCTTAGCCGCCTATGAATCAACCGGCACTATCGGCAAGCGCCTAGCTAGGATCAACGTGGAGAACATTGAGGAGAAGTGCCGCAACCTACGTGAGCTTCTCTTCTTGACACCTGGTGCTCTAGAGTGCATCAGTGGTGTGATCCTCCATCATGAGACTGAGGATGGTAAACTTTTTGTTGATGTGTTAAATGAGAACGGCATCTTGCCAGGAATTGATGTCAACATGGGCACCATTGCGATCGCCGGTACTGATGGAGAAACCACTACTAAGGTATTTAAATTATTATCTTCTCTTTATTGTTTATGGTTTTTGTGAGTTTGGTTTAACAAATGCTTGAATTGGTTTGTTGTAGGCTAAACAAGGCCAACATTAAATAAATTTGCACTGAAACTACAACCTTTCTTTGATCATGATTTTAGGCCAAGTAGCTTGCCAAAAAAAAATCAAGGCCAAGCGGTGTATTAGAATACCAATTTTATTTTTCATGAGTGAGGCTACCATAATTTGCAAAGCGCGGATTAGTCCGTGCTATGAATTTATATTGGTTCTGAAAATGAAATAATAGATCATAACTGTTCAACATGATTTCCATATGGAAATGTATTTGGAGACCAAATTTCACATTTTGAAACTTTTTTAACTATTTTTTTAGATAGTGAAAACTACTTGATCTTAAAATTTGGACCATCCGAAAGTAGTGATTTTCTACCTACATGTAAAAATAGTAAAAAAATCTAAAAAATGTTATACTTGATTTCTTAGAACATTTTCATATAAAGATCATGTTGAATGTTTCAGATTGACTATTTACATTTTAAAAATAGAGATATGGGCACATAGTACGGACCGATCTGCGCTTTACAAAGTACCATATCCTCACTCATTTCATTATTTTTTGCAAAAGTGAACAATGAAAGGCCATTAAGAATTCCTAGGCTGGTAAGAGTGGTACATAATTTGACAATGATTATATTGTTCTACTTGCAGGGCCAGTGCTGCCAGATGTACTACGCGGTTGGTGCCCGCTTCGCCAAGTGGCGTGCTGTCCTCAAGATTGGCCCAAACGAGGGATCTCAGCTTTCCATTGACCTAAACGCGCACGGCCTCGTCGCTATGCCATCATCTGCCAAGAGAACGGCCTAGTCCCGATTGTCGAGCCCGAGATCCTGGTCGATGGGTCCCACGACATGGACCGCTGCACTTACGTCACTGAGGTTGTTTTGGCTGCATGCTACAAGGCCCTCAATGACCACCATGTCCTTCTAGAAGGAACTCTTTTGAAACCCAACATGGTCACACCCGGCAAACAAAATCAATTCGATCATAGTTTTCAAAATCAGAATCGAAGTCAGAATTGGTAATTTGCCCATAGAATCGGAATCAGATCGGAAACTCTGGATTTTTCTTTTAAACCATGTTTTGTATTAAAAAAAATGGGAAACAAATTGTCAAAAAATTATGTTAAGACTTAAGACCACTTCTTATACTAAAATAATTCACTAATAAAATAAAATATAAACATTTCGAACTAAAAATTATGTAATCTTTGTTTTCTATAATCTTACTTGATTTGTTTGCATATAAATGACTTTGTTAATTATACAAAGAACTGCTCTACGGACTTTTGGTCTAAAATAGAAACATTTGCTTTTTCACGTGACCAAAAAAAAAAAAAAACAAGAATGACGCATATAAAAAAAGTTTGCAGTGGGCAGCCTATATTAAAACTATTATTATATCTTGTACATTGAGTCAAATGAACGGTGTTGATTAAACCAGGATCGCCTTCGATCGATTATGGTTCGACTCGACTATGTAAATTGAGTAAAAATTAGACCGTCTTTGACCGATTTCAGTCTGACTCAGCCGATTTTTCAACTAATGGTTTGGATTGGATTGTTGTGAGGCTTAACAGAATAGGACAATTTAGCTTTCAGGGTAGGAAAAGAGCCCAATAATTTACCTGATTCATTGTGGGTCCGTTCATGAATCTTAATTCATAATACCGACCAATCCGCTCTATATATAGTATCATAGTTTTATTTAATCACTTAATTACATTACATGTTGATACGTCCCGTCTCAAGGGACCAGGCCGTACGGGAATAAAGTTGAGGAAACGGGAAATGAGCTCGTCCCGTCTTTAGTTGACGGGCGAGATTTAGAAAACCGGAGAAGGTTTGAGGGTACTACAATACCCCGTGTTACGGAAAAACACTATCCCAGTTACCGGGAATTCCCCGCCTTAAATAGGTGGGCCCTGACCGTTAGAACGTTTTGTCAAAACAGTTAGGGTTCGCATAGGAGCAGTAATGTCCGCGAAATTGGCGATGACGCTCGTATAATTGGAGGTGACGCGAAGTCGAAGTTGGACTGGGCCTTAAGAGTAAGGGCCCAACTTGACTTCGCGAGCCGGATTATTCCAAACTGATGGAGCAAGGCCCAGCTTGGTTCTTGCCAGGCTAGCAGGCAGCTGGTCTGTGGGCCCCGTTTCGTCTGGGCTCGGGCTGGTCCGGCGAGGCGGTCCGAGCTCCGAGCTGCTTTTGGTTTCGAGCTGGACCCGCAAAGAGGTCCGAGCTCCGAGTTACTTTTTCAAAACATGCTGTGATCATCCTTTCAAATTTGATCAGAACATGATAAATGTAAATTTGACATAATCTCAACACAGTACAAGACATAATCTAAGTCACAACATGAGTAATCAAGCACAACACATATTTAGATCCAACGTAGTTGTGCTGGTTCACCAAAATAAAATAAAAAAAGATAAATAAAAATATACCAGGGTTGGCGTGGTATTGGTTTTTTGCAGTGTTCTAAATAGCGCGCTATAGCGCGCTATAGTGTTTTTGGACCCTAGACGCTAAGCTATGGCATGAAAATACGCTAATTGCGCTACGGCCGCTATAGCGGTAATAGCGGTCCGCTATAGCGCATAGCGTGTAGCGCGCTATGCATATTGGGCTTTTTTAGACAATTTATATGGGCTTAAATAAATATCCATAAAATTTATTTTGTATAGAAAAAAAAATAGAATGAATCATGATGCTTAAGATATTTTGTATAGAAAAAGATCGATAATTTATGATATTATTATGGATATTTTGAACCATGGACTTTTGTACTAGTTCAATATGAATATTATAATTTCTTAATTAATTTGGTGTTATTTATTGTTCTATGAAACTTTAGATAATGTTAATATATAGTACAAATATATAATATAATTTTTGTAAAAAAAAAAAACGCTATTTGGAATAGCTTCCGCTATAGCTACGCTATTCGCTATAACTTTTTTTGTAACCTTCCCGCTATGACGCTATATAAACGCTATTTAAAACATTGGTTTTTTGAGAGTCCAAGGTTGTTTTAAGGTATTTAAATAAGTTTATCCAGTCAAAATGTCAAAACCCTCGAAATCAACTTAGCTCCGCAAACCCTTCGCCGCCTGTTGTTGTGCCAAAAAGGAAAGAAAAAGAGAAACAATCAATCGGATTCTTATCAGCTCCGCTTCTTACACGCCACGACTCAACAACCATGTCTTCCCATCTTTCTTCTCAATTAAAGAGAGCAATCTACTCCTCTTTCTTCTCTCCTCCCCAATGTTATTACCATTACCACCATCTCCTACGCTCTCCTCTTTCAACCCAAAGTAGCAAGCGCCAGGAGTTGCCCTTTGTTGCCAACTATCTCATCTCCTCCTTCGGCTTCTCTCTCGATCGAGCGCTCAAGGCCTCGACAGGAAGACATCTTACGGCGGTCAAGTCCCCGGCACAGCCTGAAGCCGTAGTAAAGTTCCTAATTGATACTGGCTTATCCCATTCTCAGATCAAATCTGTTGTTACACTCCGGCCAGCTCTTCTGGGATCCAATGCGGATAAGACCCTGAGACCAAAGGTGCGTGAAATGATGGAAAAGGGGATCCCTGGAGAAGTACTGGTTCAAATGATCCGATTAACCCGGTTGCACTTCAATTGAAAGACACTCTTGCTCGCGTACTGTTTTGGAGAGATTTTGTCGGTAACAACGACAAGGCTTTGTTGAAGATTATTGCAAGAAATTCTTTCCTGGTTGAATTGCACATTGACAAGCATGTTCTTCCAAAAATAAATTTACTGAAAGAATATGGATTGTCGAATGAAGATATGGTTTCATTGTTAGGGGAAAGAAGCTGCTTTAGCCGTAACCTCGATTCTATAAGGCAGATACTCGATCTAATTGAGGAGCTGGAGATTCCGAGGGGATCCAGGATGTTTCTATATGGTTTAAAAGCGATCGGTAATTCTATTATTTTGTAATTTTTGTTTTTGTTCAATTATTTTTCTAGTCATTAGAAGCTTGTATTTCTTAACTGGTACCACTTTGGTTCCAGTATCATTTCAGTTGGATATTGGGTATTCTCAATTCCATTCTTCTAATTTATTTGTTGTATCTTTCTCTTTTTCATTTTATTTGCACATGTCACTTTTTAATAAGGGGAGGTGTTTTCTAACCTCTTTTTTTTTTTTTTTTTTACAACTTGGGCTCCAGATCTGATATGGGTAATATTTTATTTGGCAGCTGTGCATATATTTGCACAGAATAAGAATAATTATTAAAATAAAATGTAATTGATATTGCCTATGGGTCCTATACTGGTAAAATATATGTACCTTGAGGGATGGCCTGGAGGCTATGGTAATATGCATAGTGCAGATTGGAGAAGCGCCTAGCAACCATGCAACTTACATCGGCACACCTGGGAAGGGAATCTTAGCGGCCAATGAATCAACCGGCACTATCGGCTAGCATCAACGTGGAGAACATTGAAGAGAGCTGCCGCAACCTACATGAGCTTTTCTTCTGGACACATTGTGCTCTGGACACCTGGTGCTCTTGAGTGCATCAGTGGTGTCATCCTCTATCACTAGAATACCGATGGTAAACTTTTTGTTGATGTGTTAAATGAGAACCGCATCTTGCCAGGAATTGAGGTCAACATGGGCACCATTGCGATCGCCGGTACTGATGAAGAAACCACCACTCAGGTATTTAAATTATTATCTTCTCTTTATTGTTTATGGTTTTTGTGATCAGCGACTGGTCTGAGGTCTGATCGTGTGAAATTACCCTTTTAACGACAATAAATTGGAGTGAAAATCTCTGATAGTAAGAAGCTATCTGAAACGTTTGATCAATAAGAAATGAACAGTTTCCGTGCAAGTTTGTGCATGTAAGTATGTAACACAAACCTTAACGTCTAACCATGTAGCAAAAATTCCTAAGTATTTTTGTTTCTACTTTTATTTCAATATTATTAATCCTTACTGTTAGTATACTTACTTTTGCATAAGAATCCTTTGCATTAATGCCATTTGTGGCTATGTAACATTTTCAAACATGTACAAAATAATTATTTAACTTTCAAAAAATCTAGAAAAAAATAAATTAATCGATAAAGACTGTAGTACTGTAATTCATTTCTCTTTACTGGCAGTAAAGTTTGGATTTAGTGATAGGACTGGTAAAAAAATTCGTAGTTCTTGACTCGTTCGAAATCAGCTCGGTAAACAGCTTGCTCAATTCAGGCCCAAACTGAAAACGAGCTTGCTCGCTCTGACAAGTTCGAGATTAGTTCGGATCAGCTCATTCCGGATTGATCCGTTAACGAGTTTGATCTTGGTCTCAATTATTATTTGATTTAATATGGACTGTTGATATGTTAGAGTTGGAGACTATCCCGCCTCAGTTGGGATAGAAGACATGATATATATTTGACGTTGTGAAAATTATGAAAATGGAGAGTTTTTTCAGCTTGCAACTGGGGGTGTCAACGGAGCGGATTCGGAACGGATAATGCTAATACCAAATCCGTATCCGTCTTTCAATAAGCGGATACGGATACAGATACGGATAGTAAACGGATATCAAAATTTAAAACCATATCCGCCTTAAACGGATACGGAGCGGATAATTTACGGATACGGATTCGAATACGAATATATAATGGATAATTGTCGGATATTGAGTTATATGAAAAACAAATCAGTAAAGAAAAACAAAAGTAAATTAAAGAAAGGTAAAGAAATGGAGTAGTAGAGGAATGGAGAGGAGTTACGGAATGGAGGAGATGTTTGCGAGTGAATGGTTTGAAGAATAAATGAGCGAAAAGTGAAAAACAGGAGCTATCCGGAGATCACATCATTTTAGTCCCACTACTGAAGTTGAAAGAAAGTTGATAACTCATATAGGATTCGGAGAGATGTCAAATCAAAACAGAAAAGCGGATTCTAAATAATATTAACCACTGAAAGTCAAGTTACAGCGAAGCGGAGGAGTTGAAATTTTGGATCCGGATAGTGTGGATATCCACTCCGTTTTTACCCTCTGGAATCGGATCCGGTTCCAGATATCTTCCTTGTATTCAACAATTATCCGTATCCGCTCCGCTGGATTATCCGTATCCGTTTATCTGAATCCGGATCTGATCCGAATACGGAGCGGATTCGGACAGAGTTTACCGAATCCGTTTACACCCCTACTTGCAACAAATGTTACCTTGCTCGCTCACCTAGTTTACAACTATTTTAGTGATATGAAAATAAATAGAGCTAAAAAGACAGAAAGATTACTGAAAGGACTGATACTTGGATTCGAATCTATTACTGAGAGGAAATCAAAGTAACAAACAAACAAACAATAAATAACTCTTCATCAAATGTTCATATTTCATTATCTTGAATACTATACCATACTTACATAGATTAAGCCAAAGCATTAGCTAACAACGTATAGCTAATTTCAAAAAGTCAGATAATATAAAGAAACTATCTGAAGACGACAGCGGCATTTCTCAAGGCTAAGTACCGTTGCACATGTTCGTTCGGCAGATTTCTGACCTGTCTGAACACCTCTGGATCAGCCGAAATTTTTATTAATAGAAAAAGTATTAAATTAATGTCGACATAGAATAAAGAATTCGTCAAATTTTGAAATCTAACAAAGACGTTACCTTTCGTAACGTCCCGATTAAGAACACTTAGCCACGCAGATTAGACGCGGAGCTGGCCGTTGAGAACGGTGACGTCCAGAGAAAAAAAAAAAAAATGTCTGGCCGTTGAGAACGGTGACGTCCAGAAATAGCTTGTCTTTTCGCTAGCCTTGAATATAACCCATCCTTCTGAATTAGCTCTGTGTGTGGCTCCCCATCTACAAAAATAAAATAATCACAAGAAAATGCTGGCATTAGCCATGACCAATCACAGGTCCTCGGATATAACAAGAATAATGAGTGTCCTAAATAACCAACGGTAGAGGACTATGGTCTGTAGTAGTATACTCTAATTTAATTTTTATTTAATAAAAATTCACCAAGGAATACTCTTTAAATACCAGCCAAGCCTGGTATGACATATGAAAACTGGTATTCAAGACTTTGACTGATGAAACAAGACATAAAACAGCACATCCATTAAATTGTCAAATAATCTCACAATAACAGAATGTTACGCTTTTTGATACCCATCCAAAACTATTTATTGCATGTGTTAAAAAAGAAAGAGAAAATGTACCTCAATAATTTTACCACCATCCATCACCACTATCCTATCAGCTGCTTGAATTGTCGATAATCTGCAAAAATGATGATGATTACATCACTGCTAATAAGAACAGTAATGATGATGAAGATGAAAGTATGAATTCAAAACATTTTAGAAAATAATAACAAAAAGAAATTCAGTGGCTATCAAGAACAGTTCATGTACCTATGAGCAATGACAATTACAGTCCTTTTGGAACCATTGTGCGTTGATCACATCACTTCCTGTATAAAGTAATTAGCATTCCTGGACATCACCGTTCTCAACGGCTAGACTTTTTTTTTTTTTTTCTCCATGGACGTCACCGTTCTCTACGGCCAGCTCCGCTTCTAATCTGTGTGGCTAAGTGTTGTTAATCGGGACGTTACGAACGGTAACGTCTTTGTTAGATTTCAAAATCTGACGAATTCTTTATTCTATGTCGACATTAATTTAATATTTTTTCTATTAATAAAAATTTCGGCTGGATCAGCGTACCGCAGCTTTGTCCTTGGATCAACATATGGGGCCTACATTGAATATGCAAACAGGTCTTGGTCAAAATGCTTCAAAGATTAAAACCAAAAAAATTTTAGAAAGAAAATGAAGGATAAATCAAAAGGACGACTAAGGAGGTGCCTTGACCAGTGAATGCGTATCCTCTCAGGTATGTGCTTCGAGATTCGTGCAAAGTTTAATAATAGATGGCGTTTGATTCAAATAGAAACGCATGCTTTGTCAGTGACCAAAATAAAAACAATTGACGCATATTTGGGCAGCCCGCCTATAATAAAACTTTTAATTAATATATCTTTTCAGTTAAGTCCAATGAACGGTGCTGATTAAACCTGGATCACCTCAAAGATTTTAAATAAGTTTATTTAGTCAAAAATGTCAAAACCCTAGCGACACCCACTTGTCGGAAAAACCTCCGCCGCCTGTTGTACCAAATTACCAAATAAGAAAGAAAAAGGAAAAGAGTCAATCGTCGCCTGCGCAACCGGATTCTTCTCACCTCCGCTTCGTAGTAGTTAACAGTCTCTTTCTTTCACAATTAAACCATGTGTTCCCATCCTTCTTCTCAATTAAAGAGAGCAATCTACTCCTCTTTCTTCTATCCTCCTCAATGTCATTACCATTACCACCATCTCCTCCGCTGTCCTCTTTCAACCAAAACCCAGCCCAAGGAATTACCTTTTATTGCCGACTATCTCATCTCCTCCTTCGGCTTCTCTCTCGATCGAGCGCTTAAGGCCTCGGCGGACAGTCATCTTACGGCGATCAAGTCCCCGGCACGGCCTGAAGCAGTAGTAAAGTTCCTAATTGATACTGGCTTATCCCATTCTCAGATCAAATCTGTTGTTTCACTCCGGCCAGCTCTTCTGGGATCCAATGCGGATAAGATCCTGAGACCAAAGGTGCGTGAAATGATGGAAAAGGGGATCCCTGGAGAAGTACTGGTTCAAATGATCCGATACGACCCGGGTGCACTTCAATTGAAAGACACTCTTGCTCGCATACTGTTTTGGAGAGATTTTGTCGGTAACAACGACAAGGCTTTGTTGAAGATTATTGCAAGAAATTCTTTCCTGTTTGCATTGCACATTGACAAGCATATTCTTCCGAAAATAAATTTACTGAAAGAATATGGATTGTCGAATGAAGATATGGTTTCATTGTTAGGGAGAAGAAGCTGCTTTTGCCGTAACCTCGATTCTATAAGGCAGATACTCGATCTAATTGAGGAGCTGGAGATTCCGAGGGGATCCGGGATATTTCTACTGGGTTTAAAAGCGATCAGTAATTCTAGCAAAGGTAAAATTAAAAGCAATGCAGAGTTCTTCAAGAACACATATGGCTGGTCACAGGAAGAGGTGTGTGCTGCCTTCCGGAAGTACCCTCCAGTGCTCACATATTCAGAGGAGAAAGTGAGTTCGAGTATGAACTTTCTTATCGGTAAAGCTGGGTTTGAGGCAAGGAGCATAGCTTTGCGACCGCGGATACTTGGGTGTAGCTTACAAAAGGTATTGATCCCGAGGTATACTGTACTGAGTACACTGCAAAACAAGGGACTGATGAAAAATTGCAGTTTTCTAAGTGCTTGTTTGGCTTCTGAAAGGCGCTTCTGCGAGATATATGTCGTGCCGTATGAGAAGGATGTGCCTGGGCTTCGTGAAGCTTATGCTGCTGCTTGTGGTGGGAAAGTGCCGGTCTGACTATTGTTCTTCTGGGGAAGAAATTATGTATATCAGCTTACAGTTGTAAATTTTGTAACAGCTGATACTAATTATCTATGCTTCTATTATTTTGTAATTTTAGTTTTTGTTGAATTACTTTTCTAGTCATTAGAAGCTTGTAGTTCTTAACTGGTACCTCTTTGGTTCCAGTATCATTTCAGTAAACTGAAAATTAGGTATTCTCAATTCCATTCTTCTAATTTATTTTTGCTGTATCTTTCTCTTTTTCGAATTATTTGCAAATGTCACTTTTTAATAAAGGGACAACTGTTGTTTTCTAACCTCCTTTTCTTTTTGACAACATGGGCTCCAGATCTGATATGCGTAATATTTTATTTGGCAGTTGTGCATATATTAACACAGAATAAGAATCATTATTTTAACAAAATCTAATTGATATTGCCTATGGATCCTATACTGGTAAAATATATTGTACCTTGAGTGAGGCTATGGTAATATGCGTAGTGCAGATTGGAGAAGCGCCTAGCGACCATGCAACTTACATCAGCACACCTGGGAAGGGAATCTTAGTGGTCATTAATCAACCGGCACGATCAGCAAGCGCCTAGCGAACATCAACGTGGAGAACATTGAGGAGAACCGCCGCAACCTACGTGAGCTTCTCTTCTTGACACCTGGTGCTCTTGAGTGCATAAGTGGTGGTGTCATCCTCTATCACGAGACTAAGGATGGTAAACTTTTCGTTGATGTGTTAAATGAGAACGGCGTCTTGCCGGAAATTAAGGTCGACATAGTACGGACCTATCCGCGCTTTACAAAGTACCATATCCTCACTCTATTTTCATTTTTTTTGGATAAGTGAACAATGAAAGGCCATCAAGAATTCCTAGGCTGGTAAGGGTGGTACATAATTTGACAATGATTATATTGTTCTACTTGCAGGGCCATGTTGACCTGGCCGAGCGCTGAGCGAAGTACTACGCGGCCGGTGCCCGTTTCACCAAGTGGCGTGCTGTCCTCAAGATCGGCCCGAACGAGCCATCTCAGCTTTCCATTGACCTGAACGCCCATGGCCTCGCTCGCTACGCCATCATCTGCCAAGAGAACGACCTCGTGCTGATTGTCGAGCCCGAGATCCTTGTCGACGGGTCCCACGACATTGACCGCTGATTAGAAAAATGGAACTATTGGTAAGTTACAAGTTTGATATTTTGAAGTGTTTGGTAAATAGTCTTTTTGAATTTTGAAAACATTGCTGTAGTTTACTTTTGTTAGTAAAAAATGTGCTGCCAGTCTTTCAATTAAACTTTCCACTTTTCAGTCCTAATCTTTCTTATGCCGAAGAGATACTCCTCAGTGGTAGTAGTACTATGGATTTTTGAACCAAGTTGATATTATTGCTGATATTTATTGTTAAAGCGATGCAGAGAGAGCGCCTCCTATTTGGGCCTCTGGCCGGCCCACCAATGGGTACAGCCGAGCCCATTAAGCAACAAAATGAAAAAGAGAAAGATACAGCACAAATAAATTAGAAGAATGGAATTGAGAATACCCAATTTTCAGTTTACTGAAATGATACAGGAACCAAAGAGGTACCAGTTAAGCACTTGAGAAAGTCCAATAGAAATTAGCAGGGTGGAAAGCAAATCTATTATCTCTTGCGGGGAGATTAACACTTGTCAAAACTGTCTTGGTCTCACTTACGGTATACTACATGACAGTCGCACGATTACAAGCAAGAACAATCAAAGCCCTAACAGCGATCATACGGAAGTTCCTGTGGGATAAGCAAAATGTGCAAATTTGCTAAAATTATGTGACAGGTACACAATGGTATGGAAGGCAGCAAACTGGGCCAGAAGAACAGGAAGATGTTTTAGAGGAGAAATTAGGGAAGCAACCACCTTAAGTTTCACCCTTCAAGACTCTCAATTCACAGTTTATTTCAATTAATGGATGTCAGGTACCGGGTAGCTTTGTTTAATTACTTGTATTAAACAGATGTTAGGAACTGGGTAGTTTAGATACCGGTTTCGAGTTCTGTACACAGCAGCTATCAGGAGTAGCTTTTTACCAGCAACCGCTGCTGCATTTTTATTTTAGTTTTTAGTTTTTACTTTATCTTTAATTGTAACATGGGCATTTTCAATTTAATCCCAGCGCCTAAGGGCATTCACTTCAAAAACAAAAAAAAAATACAATCTTCTAATGACTAGAAAAATAATTCAACAAAAACTAAAATTACAAAATAATAGAAGCCTAGCTAGTTAGTATCAGCTGTTATCAAATTTACAACTGTAAACTGATACACATAATTTCTTCCCCGGAAGAACAATAGTCAGACCGGCACTTTCCCACCATAAGCAGCAGTATAAGCTTCACCAAGCCCAGGCACATACTTCTCCTACGGCATGACATAGATCTCGCGGAAGCGCCTTTCAGAAGCCAAACAAGCACTGAAAAAACTGCACTTTTTCTTCAGTCCCTTACTTTGCAGTGCACTCAGTAAAGTATACCTCGGGATAAATACCTTTTCTAAGCTACACCCGAGTATCCGCGGTCGCAAAGCTATGTTCCTCGCCTCAATCCCAGCTTCACTCATAAGAAAGTACATACTCAACTTCACTTTCTCCTCTGTTAATATGAGTATCGGAGGGTATTTCCGGAAGGCAGCACACACCTCTTCTTGTGACCAGCCATATGTGTTCTTGAAGAACTCGGCATTGCTTTTAATTTTACCTTTGCTATAATTACTGATCGCTTTTAAACCCCATAGAAACATCCTGGATCCCCTCGGAATCCCCAGCTCCTCAATTAGATCGAGTATCTGCCTTGTAGAATTGAGGTTACGGCCAATGCAGCTTCTTCCCCCTAACAATGAAACCATATCTCCATTCGACAATCCATATTCTCTCAGTAAATTTATTTTCGGAAGAATATGCTTGTCAATGTGCACTTTAAACAGGAAAGAATTTCTTGCAATAATCTTCAACAAAGCCTTGTCGTTGTTACCGACAAAATCTCTCCAAAACAGTACGCGGGCAAGAGTGTCTTTCAATTGTAGTGCAGCCGGGTAGTATCGGATCATTTGAACCAGTACTTCTCCAGGGATCCCCTTTTCCATCATTTCACGCACCTTTGGTCTCAGGATCTTATCCGCATTGGATCCCAGAAGAGCTGGCCAGAGTGAAACAACAGATTTGATCTGAGAATGGGATAAGCCAGTATCAATTAGGACCTTTACCACTGCATCAGGCTGTGCCGGGGACTTGATCGCCGTAAGATGACTGTCTGCCGCAGCCTTGAGCGCTCGATCGACAGAGAAGCCGAAGGAGGAGACGAGATAGTTTGCAATAAAGGGCAACTCCTGGCGCTTGCTACTTTGGGTTGAAAGAGGAGAGCGGAGGAGATGGTGGTAATGGTAATGGCATTGAGGAGGAGAGAAGAAAGAGGAGTAGATTGCTCTCTTTAATTGAGAAGAAAGATGGGAACGCATGGTTCAATTGCGAAATGAAGGCGACGATTGAAATTTTATATTTACCCATCATAATTGGGAACACATGATTTCTTTAGATATTTTCCCATCATAATATTGAAATTTGATATTTACCCATCGAAAATCATTATAAATAAATCCAATTTTAAATTTTAATCAATCTAAAATATGAATTAATAATAATTAGAAAAGAAATTGACTCTTTTGCCCTTATTATTGGAATGCTGGAGGTACAAAAGCTGAATTTCAGTGAGTGTGTTTTTTATTCTGACTCACTCCAACTCATTAATACTTTGCATATGTCACCGCGACCAATTAGTTGGGATTGGAGGGTTCATTCTGAGATTATGCTAATTTGGGTTCTTTTGGATACCTACTGGTAGATTGGGAAAAATGGCACGGCGGAGCCGGCTCTGTCACAGAACGGCACGGTTACGGCACGGAACGGCACGACACGCGTGTCAGCTACGTGCCTTGACTCGCGTGTCCCGTACCGTGACCATTCGCGTGCCGTGCTCATATTTTGAAACTTTGGCGCGGCACGTGAAAGATTTAGTTACGGCACGGCACGTCACGTAGTCACGTGTAATTAGAACTATTAAATATTGATTTAATGGTGAATCTTGAATAAACTAACATAAATTATGATTAATGGTCACGCGAGTCACGTATGGCCGCGACACGTTAGGCACGACGTGACTCACGTGGCGTGACCATTCGCGTGCCGTGACTAACCCTTGACATTTTTGTCACGGCACGGCACGTGAAAAATTAACTTGGTCACGGCACGGCATGGCACGGCACGGCACGAGACCAAAATCACAGCGTGTTAGTTACGGCACTGCACGGCATGGCACGGCACGACACGTTTTTCCACTCTACCTACCAGGGGTTTAAATGTGTTCATGTATCCCATATTTCCCCCTTAATTTTTCATTGCTATCCCCGAGTTATTTTGTACTTTGGATGTATTCTTTTTCTTATGTTCCTTTTCCCTTTTTTTTTGTTACCATCTGTAACATAGGCCCTGGATCTTTGTTTTATTTTGGGTTTCGTTATTTATTATTTGTTAATTTCTTGCTAGGAATGCGGTTTTACAGGTTTTTATAGGTTGCAATATAAAGATGACAAGGGGGGTTTTTGTGCAAAATTGACACTGACAAGTTTTTTTTTTTTGCAAAACAGATAATGGGGGGGGTTTTATGCAAAATTGGTACTGGGAGGGTTTCAATGTCATTATGGGGGTGGATTATGCTTTGCGGTTTTTGGGGAATTTAAATCTGCTGAAATTCGAGATCCATGAACAGTACCCCTGAAATCCCTGAAATCTCGAATCCAGTCGTCCAATTTTTTTTGTGCATGCATCTCGAAATAGCTGGTTTTTCTGTGCATGCTCTCAAAACAGTTTGATGGCTGGATTCTGGATTTCAGAAATTTCAGAGTTACTGTTCACGATCTCAAATTACAGCATATTTGGATCCGCTTTTGGGTACCTCATGCTGTTGCTTGTTTTCTTTGCTTTGCTTTTTATGGTGTGACTTGTAATATACAAAGCAATAAGGGGGTTATGTGCAAATGTATGTCTGGGGGGGATATGCATCTCTGAGGTTGTGTTTCTTATTTCAATTCTCACTGGCATCATGGCTGTTTTCTTGGTTTCTCGCTAATGATCGTTAAAAAAAAAAACACTCTAACTGGACATTATGGTTCAATATCCAGTTAGAGTGTTTTTTTTTCTTTCAATTCTAACTATCGTTGTTGTGAGATTACTTTTGACGAAAAAATATTGTAGTTGACGTTATAAACCAACAATGTTCAGCTACGTTGTTTTTTTTTAAACGATCATTAGCGATCAAATTGACTAGATGTTATGGTTTATAATATCCAGCTACAGTGCTCCGGACGTTATAAACCATAACGTTTTTTTCTATATTTCAAAATTTCATAAAACCTTACCCATTATCAATAATTTTTTCCTATTAATAAAAAAATCGGCAATGCGTTGCAATTCTGTCTTTAATCTATGCTTGTACTATGATCCAATGTTTAATGCAAAGTTTGGCTACGCGGGTTTCATGCCAAAAAAAAAAAAAAAAAAAAAAAAACACAACCTATCGCCCATTTTTAATGAGACCAAACGTATAAGGTAAATGATACGCCCAAAGTTAGAAAACCATGTGCATAAATACTGAAATATTGGAATATTAAACTAAAATTTTGCAGCTACAGTGGTCTAAGCAATACAAATATTGTGGAGGTCAGACTCAGGAGCGGACGCATGATTTCTGTGAGGGAAGGGAAGGATTTGGATTAAAATAGCTTATCGGATTTAAATTCATTAACTAATCAGGTACTAGATAAATAAAACAATCAACATAATAAAAAGGAAAAATTGTGAGATTGCCACTACAAAACCTTGATATTGTGAGAATGCCACTATAAAGTTCAAAATTGTGAGAATGCCATTACAAAACTTCAATAATTGTGAAATTGCCATTAATAGTGTATTCTTATACTGTTTTTATGAAAAATTAATTAAAAAATACTGATTTGGTATACGTATTTTTATATTACCAATTTTACCCTTCATACACAAATCAGGCGGTTCTCTTCAGTCCAACCAAATCGCGAACCAGGCGAACCTCCTCCTCTTCAACCTCCTCCTCTTCAGAACAACACGCGAGTCCAGGCGACTAATCGCCGCCTCCTCCGCTGATCAACGAGTCCAGGCGATTCCTCCTCCCAAATCACCGCCTAATCGCCTGGGTCAGCTCCCTACCTCCTCCCTAATCGCCTGGGTAGCTCCGGCGAATATCACCACCGAGCAGATTCAAAAGGTTTCGCCTTTCTATTGTTTTTGTAATGTATTCTTAGGGTTTATTATACCTGTTCTTGCGATTTTGAAGAAGGAGAGTTTTGTTCTGTTTTAATGATCTAAGCAGATTAATGGCCACATGGTTGAATCAATTTGAGATAATTATTAGTATTTGGGGTTAGGTACAGTAAGGGAACCAAGTATATTAAATCTTTGTTTTTTCCAAGACTAATACTGTTTTGCATTTCCTTTATTCAGTATTTGGATGAAAATAAGCAACTTATTTTGGCGATTTTGGAGAATCAAAATCTGGGAAAGCTATCAGAATGTGCACAGTAAGCTATTTTTCTGGTTCCTCTTTGCAATTTTTGAAATTTTAGGGTGCCTGTTGTAGAAATTAGGTATTCCTTACTTTTAATATCTTGCATGCACATGCTTAAATTATAAGAAAATATGTGAAATCTTTTTCGAATATCTTTCATTCGATAAATCTTTCAAATAAGAAATTATCTTTTTCGAGTGTTTCAGGCTGTCTTAAAGTCAAATTAAGCCTTGAGATAAGATTGTTTTTTTAGAGTTACTGGTAAAGGATTCGATTGTCATTTTGTATATTGCTGGATCTGTAATTTACTGTTTGTAAGTGGAATAACAGAGCTAAGATTGTGATATATTATTGTAGCAATCGACCTTGTTAGGCTGGGGAGCTGGATGAAACCACCATGTGCTCTTTTTAATGATGGTTTTGGTGGATCAACAAAGATAGAAATAGGTTTTGATGATATTATATATTCTCCAACATTTATTCTCCAGTCTCGTTCTCTCCCCTGATGACAGCTGATATCGGACTGTTTGGAAGTGTAGTTTACTGTATGAATTTAATTTGTATGTACCTTTAAAAGGACTTAATGATGTATGATGTATCAATGTGGTTTAGTGTTGTAGCTTACATGTATGTATGTATCAATGTGGTTTAGTGTTGTAGCTTACATGTATGTATGATGTATGATGTTTTTTCCATGTATGTATGTATGTTTTTTCCATTTCCTAAACATATTTTAATGTAGCAATTGATGTATAATGGCTAAATTTTTTTTAATGTGGCAGGATATATATCATTTTTTTCAATGTCTACATGAATCCATTTGCATTTAGTTTGTTAACGCATCTTGTTTGCACAAATCATACCTATACAATGTTAAATAATGATAACAATGATGTGTAATCAAATTGTATATACAAACATGAAGCTACACAGATAGCACACAATTCCAAATTTTGTATGAAGCTTTTTGAGCATCTGGGGTGCTTTAACAAAAATGAGAAGAGAAACTATTTCTAAGAAATTGACTATTCTTAATAAATGCTTAATAGCTGCTTGTCATAATACAAAAAATATATCATAATAAGTAAATGCTTCTGGTTCTTAGCATTGGCCTACTGCCATGACGTGGTATACCATTGCAGGTAAGAGCATTGAAGGAACAAGTTAGACTAAGAAAACTAAATTCAGATTTATTAATATAAGATCAACTTGTGCTTTTACATATTCACATATTGTACATCGATTGAGTACCAATGAACACTGGTTGAGCAAACTTTGGTTTCGCGAGTTCTGATGAAATCAGACGGTAGAGCTGTCCATCGGACTCAAATTAGGTCCGATGGGCATCGGACCCAAGCTGCTCCCCTCTCGCCGAGCCCTCTTTGAAATCTCGCCGAGCCCTCTTTTGGATGACTCTTGACTGTTAATTGATTTCTAATACATAGCAGTTATGGTTAAAGCTCAGAAGGTTTACTATATATAACAAACCTCTTAAAGAATCTTCATTCCAATAAAGGAAACAAAAAAAGAGTAATTTACAGAAATGATCGAAGCATCAACCTTGTCTCAAACTTGTCAGTTTTTAATTTTCCATTTGGTTAATTAAAGCATAAAATACTGGTAAGAAAGCATATGGCATGATGACATTATCCACCAGTGTTTGATTAACAGCACCCAAAAAATGTTTTCAGGTTGAAACAAAGAAATACTGGTAACAAGTTCAGTCCTATATAAAGTTTGCAAAAGTGAGAATTTCACCGTAAGATGGGGAGAATGAAGGAAGGTTTTCGATCTCTTGTCTAAGTTGTTCCCAGTCGAAGTCGGTGCTGTGATACTCCGCCTCCAGGGGAAGAGATTACCGAAGGGAAGAAATACGGAGGAGGCTAGGGTTCTCCAGGGGAAGATCGTGTCTCCTCGTTATGTTTTTCATTAAGGGTATTTTAGGTATTAATTTTTTTTTTTTAAAAAAAAGATTAATACAGTGAGAATGGCAAAATCACAATTTGAGAGGTTTTATAGTGGCATTTTTACAATTTTGAAGTTTGTAATGGCAATTTCACAAATTCAAGGTTTTGTAGTGGCAATCTCACAATTTTCCCTAATAAAAAACAATAAAAATAGTATAGTTTACATAATAAAGAAATAATAAAATAATATCATTTTACATATTAAAAAACAACAAAGTTGGTCCGGATCGGTAAATTTCTATAAGATTTCTATAAAAACAACAAATTTCTTATTAACGGTGTTTTTGGACTGGTCTGGCGGGCTTTCCAGTTCCACAGAGGAGCAAAACAATTTCTAAGGAGGGACAAAGTGGTACCGGGACCGTAGTTTTTCACATAATTTCAAAATCCAGGGAGGGGCAGCTGCCTCCTCCTAGCTGTGTGTGGGTCCGCCCACTGGTCAGACTGCAGATTGGTGATGAACTCTACTCATATTTTAAGACATTCAACTTTTGTCGAACATGTAGGGGTGGACCCGCATAGCACCTGGGGAGGGCAATTGCACCCTCCAAAAAAAAAATTTTCCCCTTTGAAATTCTGCTTTGTAATTCAGGTTAAATTTAGAATTAAAATTAAAATATTTTTTTTGAATTATAATTGGTAATTAGAATTACAAGTTAGAGAATCAGAAATTATAAGTCACATTGAAAATATAAGTTAAAATATTATTTTTTATTTTATACCCGATTAACTTTTTAAATTCGCTATTTTTTTGCCCCTCTACGAAAATTCTGAATCCGACCCTGCAAACAGGAGAGAGGAAGCTCCTCAAAAGATTCTTTTCATGATATCATCACTACGTAATATCACCAAAGTGTTTAATAAGGCAGCAAACATACATTACAAGGATGGGACAAAAGAGAGAAGAGAACGGACCTTTGAAAACGTAAGGGCAAAAGAGTCATTTAATTTTCTACTTAATAGTATTTAATATTTTATATTGATTAAATTTAAAATTAGGGACATTCATTAAAAAGTTGATTTTGGTTGGGAAATATCAAATTTCAATATTATGATGCAGAAATATCTAAATAACAAAATTTTGATGGGTTTATATATAAATTTCTCTTTTGGTAATTGGTATAATTGGAAAATAAATCTGCTGCGATTCCAAAGAATCACAGAGAGCCTACTATTCCAAATCTAACTGTTTATCAATTTTGAGATTTGTGCATAATAACCAATTTCTTTTGAGATTCATGCATTCTAAAAAACCAATAGTTAGATTTGGAATAGCAGACTCTCTGCGATTCTTTAGTCCTTGTGCATTTTAAAAATGTTGTTATATATAGTTTACTTCTGTTACTAATAAAATGGGCTGACAATCTTTCAATATTCTTTTTTGAGTTAATTTCTCATGTACCTTTGAAGAGTTCTTCAATTTCTTATTTACCTCTACAGTCTTTATTATATCTAATAAATCCGTTAACTCTTAACTCTTTTCTATTTACTCCTATAATTAATTATTCATTGTCTTATTTTATCTTTTCCCATTATGCCCTTCTTCTTCCTCACCTCTTCCCCAAAACATCAAATCAAGCATGCTTCATGCTTCAAACAAAATGAAACATGATGGCTAATTATGTTAAAAACTGAAATCAAGTTCACTTCAAAGTTTAAGAGGGACTGGGCACAGCAGGATATTCATAAGGGAATTGAATAGAGTGATCCCATCTTTGTTATTTAAGAGGGAACTGAATTAGATCGATCTCTTTGTTTTAAGAGGGAACTGAATAGAGTGATCTCTTTCCTGTAAAAACCTTCACTGGTAGCTAGTTAATAAGAAATGAGAAAACAAATATTGATTGCTTTGATTATTTTCTGATGCTTGAATTAAGTGATTTTAACATAATAGGATGGGAATCTCTCTTGCAAAACTTCATTCGGTATTATTACCACAATTGCTCTATGATGATGTCTTAACACAACTCTGTTCAGTGCATTCGAAGCATGAAGCATGCTTCATTTCATTTTTGGGAAAGAGTTTAGGAAGAACAAGGATATAATGGGAAAAGATAAAGTCTGACAATGAATAATTAATTCTAGGGATAAATAGAAAAGGGTTAACAAGTTGAGGAATTTATTAGATATTATAAAGATCAAGGGTAAATAGAAAATGGAAGAACTCTTGAAGAGTACATGAGAAATTAACCCTTCTTTTTATTATGTTGGATAACCGGTATATCCTAAAATTAAGCTCTTTCAGTTTATTATTTGTTGACACAATGTATATTTTATTTTATTTTAATTTTAATTTTTGTGTTTATTATAGTGCTGATGCAATATATTAATTTGTACAAATTAAGTTGACTGATTTTAATATAAGTTTGTGCGAATGCAGTATACAAAGGACAGTTTGATCTTTTAACATGTCAATATATTTTATTCAATTTAAGCTTTCAGCCTTAATCTTTCATTTGCCGAATATGTACTCTTTAGTAAAGCTTAAATTCTTAAGCCACAATATCTTAATCTTCATTGTTAACAGGTGTACAGTATGATTAAGCAATCTTTATTATGGATTTTTAATCCTCTTGATATTATTGCTGATATTCATTGTTTACGAAAATTTACTACTTTAGATTTGATGAGTTGAAGAGCGTCCGATGAGCTTTAAGATCTGTGCACCCCTGTTTCAATATTTATGAATAACCTTTTCAATTTTTATACGAACGGTACGGATATTAAAACGGAGTGGAAGGTGTTGAAACCCTCGATGCATCAGAGCTACTGCGCTGTAATTCAAAATGTCAAAACCTCAAAACCAGCTCCGCTAGCGACGCCAACTTGTCGTAATTCGTAAAACCTTGGCCGCCTGTTGTGCCAAAAATGAAATAAAAAGAGAAACGATCGATCATCGCCTTTGCCTCTTGGCAATCGGATTCTTATCACCTCTGCTTCTTTGACGCCACAACTCAACAACCATGTGTTCCCACCTTCTTTTAAAGAGAGCAATCTACTCCTCTTTCTTCTCTCCTCCCCAATGCCATTACCATTACCACCATCTCCTCCGCTCTCCTCTTTCAACCAAAACCCAGCCTCAGGAGTTGCCTTTTATTGCCGACTATCTCATCTCCTCCTTCGGCTTCTCTCTCGATCGAGCGCTCAAGGCTGCGGCAGACAAACAACTTACGGCGATCAAGTCCCCGGCACGGCCTGATGCAGTGGTAAAGTTCCTAATTGATACTGGCTTATCCCATTCTCAGATCAAATCTGTTGTTTCACTCCGGCCAACTCTTCTGGGATCCAATGCGGATAAGACCCTGAGACCAAAGGTGCGTGAATTGATGGAAGAGGGGATACCTGGAGAAGTACTGGTTCAATTGATCCGATACAGCCCGCAAGTACTTCAATTGAAAGACACCCCTGCGCGCCTACTGTTTTGGAGAGATTTTGTCGGGAACAACTACAAGACTTTGTTGAAGATTATTTCGAGGAATCCTGTCCTATTCATATGGTGCATTGACAAGCATATTGTTCCGAGAATAAATTTACTAAAAGAATATGGATTGTCGAATGGAGATATGGTTTCATTGTTAGAGCGAAGAAGCTGCTTGGGCTGTAACCTGGATTTTTTAAGGCAGATTCTCGATCTACTTGAGGAGTTCGGGATTCCGAGGGCATCCAAGATGTTTCTATCTGGGTTAAAATCGATCGGTAATTACAGCAAAGGTAAAATTAAAAACAATGCAGAGTTCTTCAAGAACGCATATGGCTGGTCACAGGAAGAGGTGTGTGTTGCCTTCCGGAAGTACCCCAATATACTCATATTTTCAGAGGAGAATGTGAGGTCGACTATGAACTTTCTTATGAGTAAAGCTGGGTTTGAGGCAAGGAGCATAGCTTTACGACCGCGGATACTTGGGTGTAGCTTACAAAAGGTATTGATCCCGAGGTATACTGTACTGAGTACACTGCAAAACAAGGGACTGATGAAAAATTACAGTTTTTTCAGTGCTTGTTTGGCTTCTGAAAGGCGCTTCCGCGAGATCTATGTCATGCCGTATGAGAAGGATGTGCCTGGGCTCAGCGAAGCTTATGGTGGAAAAGTGCCGGTCTGACTATTGTTCTTCTGGGGAAGAAATTATGTGTATCAGCTTACAGTTGTGAATTTTGTAACAGCTGATACTAACTAGCTATGCTTCTATTATTTTTTAATTTTAGTTTTTGTTGAATTACTTTTCTAGTCATTAGAAGCTTGTAGTTCTTAACTGGTACCTCTTCGGTTCCAGTATCATTTCAGTAAACTGAAAATTAGGTATTCTCAATTCCATTCTTCTAATTTATATGTTCTGTATCTTTCTCTTTTTCATTTTATTTGCAAATGTCACTTTTTAATAAAGGGACAACTGCTGTTTCCTAACCTCTTTTTCTTTTTGACAACTTGTGCTCCAGATCTGATATGCGTAATATTTTATTTGGCAGCTGTGCATATATTAACACAGAATAAGAATAATTATTAAAATAAAATCTAATTGATATTGCCTATGGGTCCTATACTGGTAAAATATTTTGTACCTTGAGGGAGGCTATGGTAATATGCATATTGCAGATTGGAGAAGCGCCTAGCGACCATGCAACTTACATCAGCACACCTGGGAAGGGAATCTTAGCGGCCGATGAATCAACCGGCACAATCGGTAAGCACCTTGCTAGCATCAATGTGGAGAACATTGAGGAGAACCGCCGCAACCTACGTGAGCTTCTCTTCTTGACACCTGGTGCTCTTGAGTGCATCAGTGGTGTCATCCTCTATCACGAGACTAAGGATGGTAAACTTTTTGTTGATGTGTTAAATGAGAACAGCGTCTTGCCAGGAATTGAGGTCACATGGGCACCATTGCGATCGCCGGTACTGATGGAGAAACTACCACTCAGGTATTTAAATTATTATCTTATCTTTATTGTTTATGGTTTTTTGTGAGTTTGGTTTAACAAATGCTTGAATTGGTTTGTTGTAGGCTGAACAAGGCCAACTTTAAATAAAATTTGCACTGAAACTACAACCTTTCTTTTGATCTTGATTTTAGGCCTAGTAGGTTGCCAAAAAAATAAAAAATAAAATAAGGCCAAGCGGTGTATCAGAATACCAATTTTATATTTCATGAGTGAGGCTACCATAATTTGCAAAGCACGGATTAGTCTGTGCTATGAATTTATATATTGGTTCTGAAAATTCAAATAATAGATCCAAACTGTTCAACATGATTTCCATATGAAAATGTACTTGGAGACCAAATTTCACATTTTTAAACTTTTTTTACTATTTTTTTAGATAGTGAAAACTACTGATCTAAAAATTTGGACCATCGGAAAGTAGTGATTTTCTACCTACATGTAAATAGTAAAATAATCTAAAAATTGTTAAATTTGATTTCTTAGTACATTTTCATATGAAGATCATGTTGAATGGTTCAGATCGACTATTTATATTTTAAAAATGGAGATATGGGTACATAGTACGGACCGATCCGTGCTTTACAAAGTACCATATTCTCACACATTTCATTATTTTTTGCAAAAGTGGACAATGGAAGGCCATCAAGAATTCCTAGGGTGGTAAGAGTGGTACATAATTTGACAATGATTATATTGTTCTACTTGCAGGGCCGTGATGACCTGGCCAAGCGCTGCCAGAAGTACTATGCGGCTGGTGCCCGCTTCGCCAAGTGGCGTGCTGTCCTCAAGATCGGCCTGAATGAGCCATCTCAGCTTTCCATTGACCCAAACGCACACGGCCTCGCTCGTTATGCCATCATCTGCCAAGAGAACGGCCGAGCACGAGATCCTGGTCGATGGGTCCCACGACATCGACCGCTGCGCTTATGTCACCGAGGTTGTTTTGGCTGCATGCTACAAGGCCCTCAATGACCACCATGTCCTTCTAGAAGGAACTCTTTTGGAAACCCAACATGGTCACACCCGGCTCTGACGCCCCTAAAGTGGCCCACGAGGTGATCGCTGAGTACACTGTCAGAGCACTGCTCAGGACAGTCCCACTGGCTGTACCGGCTGTGGTTTTCCTCTCTGATGGCCAGGGCGAGAAGGAAGCAACGTTGAATTTGAATGCAATGAACATGTTGCAGGGAAAGAAGCTGTGGAGTCTCTCGTTCTCATTCGGCCGTGCGCTTCAGTGGAGCACGCTCACGGCGTGGGCCGGTAAGGAGGAGAATGTGGAGAAGGCACGTGCCGCCTTCCTTGCCCGGTGCAAGGCCAACTCTGCAGCAACCCTCGGGACTTACGCCGGTGATGCCGCCGGTGGCGAAGGCGTGTTGGAGAGCCTCCACGTCAAGGATTACAAGTATTGATCGGCATTTGAAATTTTGATGAATTTTAATGTGTTTTTTTAAGTAAAGAGTTGTAATTTTATTTTTCTCCGTCGAAGATGTCATTTTTTTGTGTTTGATTTTTTTGTTTAATGTTGTTTTTAATAAGAGAAATGTGAAATGACTTGTGATATTTTCTACTATAATTGGTCATCTCGTTAGTCTTTAATTGTTTTTTTTTAAGTAGAAAACTAGAAATCATAATTTATACCTGGCAAGCTGAGATTATTTTGAGAATATTAAACTTTAATAAATAGGTGGAGATCTACTATCGTATTTACTGCTGTTCAAAGTCGAGTACAAGCAAACATATTTTATGCAACAAAATCAGAACAACTGATTAGAAATATGGAACAGTTGGACAGTAACAAGCTTGACAACTGCTAAAATGCTGATCTTTTGAATTATTTAGAAGCGCATGTGATAAACTGAGTTGTGGGTGCTGCAACTCAGCAATTATTAATGTTGTTAGTCAAACTCTAAAATTGTTTGTTTTAAATCAGAGGGACTCAGTTTGATTACCAAATGTATGAATGTATGAATGTATGATACTTTCTTTTGGTTTTGCAAGGGTAAGACAGTGTATGTGTTATACATGACCTTTGCTTGCTGGTAATATCTGTTTTTATGATTTTTGGCTTTAGACTGATTCCTATTGGCTTCAGTAGTTCTTTAATTTTATATGGATTCTTACAGTAACTCAACTAATAAGCAACAAAATGAAAAGGAGAAAGATAAAGCAAATAAATTAGAAAAATGGAAATTGAGAATACCCAATATCCAACTGAAATGATACTGGAACCAAAGAGGTACCAGTTATGAACTCCTACAAGCTTCTAATGACTAGAAAAAGTAATTCAACAAAAACAAAAATTACAAAATAATAGAAGCATAGCTAGTTAGTATCAGCTGTTACAAAATTTACAACTGTAAGCTAATACACATAATTTCTTCCCCAGTCAGACCGGCACTTATCCACCATAAGCCGCAGCATAAGCTTCACGAAGCCCAGGCACATCCATCTCATACGGCACGACATAGATCTCGCGGAAGCGCCTTTCAGTAGCCAAACAAGCACTGAAAAAACTGTAATTTTTCTTCAGTCCCTTGTTTTGCAGTGTACTCAGTACAGTATACCTTGGGATCAATACCTTTTGTAAGCTACACCCGAGTAACTGCGGTTTTGAAGCTATGCTCCTCGCCCCAAAACCAGCTTTACTCATAAGAAAGTTCATACTCAACTTCACTTTCTCCTCTGAAAACATGAGTATATGAGGGTATTTCCGGAAGGCAGCACACACGTCTTCTTGTGACCAGCCATATGTGTTCTTGAAGAACTCTGCATTGCTTTTAATTTTACCTTGGCTAGAATTACCGACCCCTTTTAAACACCGTAGAAACATCCCGGATCCCCTCGGAATCTCCAGCTCCTCAATTAGATCGAGTATCTGCCTTATAGAATCGAGGTTACGGCTAAAGCAGCTTCTTTCCCCTAACAATGAAACCATATCTTCATTCGACAATCCATATTCTTTCAGTAAATTTATTTTTGGAAGAACATGCTTGTCAATGTGCAATTCAACCAGGAAAGAATTTCTTGCAATAATCTTCAACAAAGCCTTGTCGTTGTTCCCGACAAAATCTCTCCAAAACAGTACCTTTGGTCTCAGGATCTTATCCGCATTGGATCCCAGAAGAGCTGGCCGGAGTGAAACAACCGATTTGATCTGAGAATGGGATAAGCCAGAATCAATTAGGACCTTTACCACTGCATCAGGCCGTGCCGGGGACTTGATCGCCGAAAGATGACTGTCTGCCGCAGCCTTGAGCGCTCGATCAAGAGAGAAGCCGAAGGAGGAGATGAGATAGTTGGCAATAAAGGGCAACTCCTGGCGCTTGCTACTTTGGGTTGAAAGAGGATAGCGGAGGAGATGGTGGTAATGGTAATAGCATTGGGGAGGAGAGAAGAAAGAGGAGTAGATCGCTCTCTTTAAAAGAAGATGGGAACACATGGTTGTTGAGTTGTGGCGTCAAAGAAGCAGAGGTGATAAGAATCCGATTGCCAAGAGGCAAAGGCGATGATCGATCGTTTATCTTTTTATTTCTTTTTTGGCACAACAGGTGGGGTCGCTAGCGGAGCTGGTTTTGAGGGTTTTGACATTTTGACGGGATCAACTTATTTAAATTACAGCGCAGTTGCTCTGATGGCCTGATGGGCCATCGAGGGCTATCGAGGCCATCAAAACGAATAGCGCAGGGGACAGTATTATTTGTGCTTTGAAACACGTGCAGAATGTATTTGAACAGTTGAGATTTTCCCCAAAAAACACTCAAATTTTGAGATATCTCAGGGGATGCGAATTCGTTTTAATATCCGTTTGTACAAAACTTAAGACGGTCATGCATAAATATTGAAGCAGTTGTATATATTTTAAAGTAGATTGGACGGTTTTGAAATTCATCAAACAAGGTTCCATATTCATTTGATCTAAAGTATTTTTATTTTTATTTTTATTTTGATGAACCAGACAAATAGTAGCATCAGTTGTAACTTTGTCCTGAAATTTTTATCTATCACATTCTGTTCATTGAAAATTCAAATCATACACTCATTTTTTAAGAATTTCAAATATATCTAGCCCGCTAAATAATTCAACAAGTTATATCTGGCTTGACCCGCTAGATTATCTAACGGGCCATTTACATACCTAATTCTCATACAAAATAGCCGGTTAATTGGTCCTCGGAATTATCTAGTGGGTCAGATTACTTAACGTGCCAAATATATTTGAAATTCTTACAAAAATAAATATATGATTTGAATTTTTAATGGACTGAATGTTAATATATATTAAGGCTGAAAGCTTAAATTGAATAAAATATATATTGTTAACATGTTAATAAATTGTATACTGTATCCGCCGACATTTTTATTAATATCCAAAGTTTAATACAAATTATTAATTATACCCAGAACTCAACTCAATATCGATATATACCCAAGCCGGCCATTTTCTGGCCGGCTATGTTCCCTTCCCTAAGCCGGCCATTTTATGGCCGGCTATATACCTGTTTATTTATTTATTTATTTATTTATTTATTTTTTTTTTTTTTTTTTTTTTTTTTAGAGACACTATGAAGATCAAAATATTGAAATCTAACTCTGAAAATTTGAAATTTTTGTTTAAATTATTTGTTATATTACTTTTTTTATGTATAATTAGCATATTTATACTAAAATACGATAGATTAATTGAAATTATGTTGAATAACACTAAATTATGTTAAATTACGTTAAATTACATTAAATTACGTTAAAATACGGTAAATTACGCTAAAATACGATATGAATAGGGACGATATCTTCACTAAAAAGGAGAAAAACAACAATGAAACTTCAAACGGTCATAAAACGGCGCTCGAGTGTCCGATTTCAGCAAATGACCACTTTTCGGAAAGCTTGTGAAAATGCGCATGCGTCTGTGCCAGCTATGCCGGATTCCGAAATTCAGAATCGCCAAAAAACAAAGAGAAGAGCCTCAAAACTTGAGTTGAAGTATTTTTTGTAAAATACTTAATAAATAGTAAACAAATTCAAAAAAATGTAAAATTTGATCTGCAAGCACAGTTTATTGTGGAAATCATGTTGAACGGTTTGGATCGACGATTTGGACTTTGAAAATAAAAAAAATAATTGTTGTAATTTGATCCCTCCTCAAAGAAGTAATATAACAAATAATTTAAACAAAAATTTTAAATTTTCAGAGTTAGATTTCAATATTTTGATCTTCATAGTGTCTCTCTCTAAAAAAAAAAAAAAAAAAAAAAAAAAAAAAAAAAAAAAAAAAAAAAAAAAAGGTACATAGCCGGCCATAAAATGGCCGGCTTGGGTATATATCGATATTGAGTTGAGTTCTGGGTATAATTAATAATTTGTATTAAACTTTGGATATTAATAAAAATGTCGGCTGTATCCGCACAAACTTATATTACAATCAGTCAAACTTAATTTGTACAAATTAATATATTGCATCCGCACTATAAAATACAAAAATCAAAATCAAAATAAGATAAAATATACATTGTGTGTCAACAAATAATAAATTGGAAGAGCTTAATTTTTAGGGTATATTAGTTATCCAACATATTAAATTTTCTTTATGGTACGTTTGGGTGACACAGGAATAGCGCTAACTCAGGAATAACTGCTATTCTTGGCGAGCTATTCTTAACACAACACGCTTGGGTGAAAAAAAAACGTTATTCTCAACAAAGGAATAGCTCGGATTAGCTACTATTCCGCTATTTCTATGAAATGTTGGGTTAGCAGCTATTTCGAACCCAAAAATAGCTGCTATTCCGAGCTATTCCTTGATTCATCCAAACGTACCCTATTGAAAGACTATCAGCATGTCTTACATCAGCCACCAACTACAAAACTCCAATTATACTGGTACCTGATATTCAACCAAATTAGATTGGAATCAAATCTCTCTCCTTCAAACGCGAAAGAGAATTCGCGATTTCACAAATTCGTTAATCGGAAGAAAGAGACGAACTAAAGAAGAAACGACTGGACGCGACTTTTTTCCTTCCAAATTGCACCGTAAATTCCTCGGGAAATCGATGAGATTTGATGAGAATTCCTCTTCTCGTCGCTCTTCTCATTTCAGTAGCGAAAGAAAGCTACAAAATGAAAGAAACTCCAAGAATATCTCAACTTGAAAGAAACCTGTCGTACAAACCTGTTGTAGAAACCCCTCAAAATTAAACTACGCCGCCTGTTGTAGAAACCTGTCGTAGAAACCTGCGCCGCCTGTTGTAAGAGTCGATCGCAATTAAACTATGTGTTCCCATCTTCTTCTAAGGAGAGCAATCTACTCCTCTTTCTTCTCTCCTCCCCAATGCCATTACCACCATCTCCTCCGCTCTCCCCTTTCAACCCAAAGTAGCAAGCTCCAGGAGTTGCCTTTTATTGCCGACTATCTCATCTCCTCCTTCGGCTTCTCTCTCGAACGAGCGCTCAAGGCCTCGGCGGACAGTCATCTTACGGCGATCAAGTCCCCGGCACGGCCTGAAGCAGTGGTAAAGTTTCTAACTGACACTGGCTTATCCCATACTCAGATCAAATCTGTTGTTTCGCTCCGACCAGCTATTCTGGGATACAATGTGGATAAGACCCTGAGACCAAAGGTGCGTGAAATGATGGAAGAGGGGATACCTGGAGAAGTACTGGGTTCAATTGATCCGATACAGCCCGCAAGTACTTCAATTGAAAGACACCCCTGCGCGCCTACTGTTTTGGAGAGATTTTGTCGGGAACAATGACAAGACTTTGTTGAAGATTATTTCGAGGAATCCTGTCCTATTCGTATGGTGCATTGACAAGCATATTCTTCCGAGAATAAATTTACTGAAAGAATATGGATTGTCGAATGGAGATGTGGTTTCATTGTTAGAGCGAAGAAGCTGCTTGGGCCGTAACCTCGATTCTATAAGGCAGATGCTCGATCTACTTGAGGTGTTGGGGATTCCGAGGGGATCCAAGATGTTTCTATGCGGGTTAAAATCGATCGGTAATTACAGCAAAGGTAAAATTGAAAGCAATGCAGAGTTCTTCAAGAACGCATATGGCTGGTCACAGGAAGAGGTGTGTGTTGCCTTCCGGAAGTACCCCAATATACTCTTAGTTTCAGAGGAGAATGTGAGGTCGACTATGAACTTTCTTATGAGTAAAGTTGGGTTTGAGGCAAGGAGCATAGCTTTACGACCGCGGATACTTGGGTGTAGCTTACAAAAGGTATTGATCCCGAGGTATACTGTACTGAGTACACTGGAAAGCAAGGGACCCAAGAAAAAGTGCTGTTTTTTCAGTGCTTGTTTGGCTTCTGAAAGGCGCTTCCGGGAGATCTATGTCATGCCGTATGAGAAGGATGTGCCTGGGCTCAGCGAAGCTTATGCTGCTGCTTATGGTGGACAAATGCCAGTCTGACTATTGTTCTTCTGGGGAAGAAATTATGTGTATCAGTTTGCAGTTGTAAATTTGGTAACACCTGATACTAACTAGCTAGGCTTCTATTATTTTGTAATTTTAGTTTTTGTTGAATTATTATTTCTAGTCATTAGAAGCGTGTATTTCTTAACTGGTACCTCTATGGTTCCAGTATCATTTTAGTTGGATATTGGGTATTTTCAATTCCATTCTTCAATTTATTTGCTGTATCTTTCTCTTTTTGATTTTATTTGCAAATGTCACTTTTTAATAAAGGTACATTTGCTGTTTTTTAACCTCTTTTTCTTTTTTTGACAACTTGGGCTCCAGATCTGATTATGGTTAATATTTTATTTGGCAGCTGTGCATATATTAGCACAGAATAAGAATCATTATTAAAATAAAATCTAATTGATATTACCTATGGGTCCTATGCTGGTAAAATATATTGTACCTTGAGTGAGGCTATGGTAATATGCATAGTGCTGATTGGAGAAGCGCCTAGTGAGCATGCAGCTTACATCGGCACACCTGGGAAGGGAGTCTTAGTGGCCGATGAATCAACCGGCACGATCGGCAAGCGCCTAGCTAGCATCAATGTGGAGAACATTGAGGAGAACCGCCGCAACCTACATGAGCTTCTCTTGTTGACACCTGGTGCTCTTGAGTGCATCAGTGGTGTCATCCTCTATGAGGAGACTAAGGATGGGAAACTTTTCGTTGATGTGCTCAATGAGAACCGCATTTTGCTGGGAATTAAGGTTGACATGGGCACCATTTGCGATCGCCGGCACCAATGGCGAGACCACCACTCTGGTACTTAAATTATATTTTTTTTATTGTTTACTGTTTGTTGTGAGTTTGGATTAAAAAAATGCTTGAATTGGTTTGTTGTAAGCTACGAAACCAATTCTAAATAAAATTTACACTGAAATTGCAAGATTTCTTTTGATCATGATTTAAGGCTAAGTGGTGTATCAGAATATTAATTTCATATTTTCATTAGAGTGAGACTATGGTATTATGTGTAGCGCATATTGGTCCGTACTATGGATTGATATCTCTATTTTGAAAGTTCAAACAAAGATATGAACTGTTCAACATGATCTCCATATGAAATGTACTTGTAGATCAAATTGTTTATTTTTTAGATATTTTTTTTACTATTTTTTAGATAGGTAGAAAATCAATTGATTTAGAAATTCAGAACATTCAAATAGTGATTTTCTACCTATTTAAAATAATAGTAAAAGAATTTACAAAATATAACATTTAATATATTTTTATATGGAATTCATATTGAACGGTTCAGATCGACTATTTAGACTTTAAAAATTAAAATATTGATCCATAGTACGGACAAATCTGTGCTATGCATAGTACAGTAGCTTCACTCTGATGAAAAATATGAAATTGATTTTCTGATAATTCCTAGGCTGGTATGAGTGGTACCCAATTGAACAAATTTTATATTGTTCTATTGCAGGGACATGATCATGATTTAATTGTTTTTTTTTATTATTTTGTAAGTAGAAATCGTAATTTGTACCTGGCAAGCTGAGATTTTTTTCATATTGGGTATATCCTATATAACTGTTGTATAACTGGTATATCCTAAAAATTAAGCTCCTCCAATTTATTATTTGTTGACACAGAATGCATAATTTATCTTATTTTGGTTTTAATTTTTCTATTTATTATTATGTGAATGCAATATATTAATTTGAAAAAATTAAGTTAACTGATTGTAATATAAGTCTGTGGAGATACAATATAGCAACAAAATGATACTCAACAAAAGGTTGGAGATCTATATATATTGTTGTATCAGATGACATGTTAAAGACTAAACTGCCCTTTGTATATTGCTTTAAATATATTTACTGGTACATGACTTTGAACAGCAGTAAATACCATTATAGATCTCCACCTATTTGGTAAAGTTTATAGTCTCAAAAGACTCTTAGTTTGCCAGATATAAATATGATTTCTACTTAAAAAAGTAAAAACATAATAACAATTAAAGACTAATGAGATGACCAATTATAGTAGAAAATATCACAAGTCATTTCACATTTCTCTTATTAAAAAACAACTTTAAAAAAACAAAATCAAACACAAAAAATGACATCTTTGATGGAGAAAAAGAAAATTACAAGTCTTTACTTAAAAAAACACATTAAAATTCATCAAAATTTCAAATGCCGATCAATACTTGTAATCCTTGACATGGAGGCTCTCCGACACGCCTTCGCCACCGGCAGCATCACCGGTGTAAGTCCCGAGGGTTGCTGCAGAGTTGGCCTTGCACCGTGCAAGGAAGGCGGCACGTGCCTTCTCCACATTCTCCTCCTTACCGGCCCACGCCTTGAGCGTGCTCTGCTGAAGCGCACGACCGAATGAGAACGAGAGACTCCACGGCTTCTTTCCCTGCAACTTGTTCATTGCATTCAAATTCAAAGTTGCTTCCTCCTCGCTCTGGCCACCAGAGAGGAAAACCACAGCCGGTACGGCCGGTGGGACTGTCCTGAGTAGCGCTCTGACAGTGTACTCAGCAATCACCTCGTGGGCCACCTTAGGGGCGTCAGAGCCGGGGGTGACCATGTTGGGTTTCAAAAGAGTTCCTTCAAGAAGGACATGGTGGTCACTGAGGGCCTTGTAGCATGCAGCCAAAACAACCTCGGTGACATAAGCACAGCGGTCGATGTCGTGGGACCCGTCGACCAGAATCTCGGGCTCGACAATCGGGACTAGGCCATTCTCTTGGCAGATGATGGCGTAGCGGGCGAGGCCATGGGCATTCAGGTCAATGGAAAGCTGAGATGGCTCGTTCGGGCTGATCTTGAGGACAGCACGCCACTTGGCGAAACGGGCACCCGCCGCGTAGTACTTCGCGCAGCGCTTGGCCAGGTCATCATGGCCCTGCAAGTAGAAATTTATTGGATTCAGTGTTTAATTTTATTTAGAATTGGCTTTGTACAACCTACAACTAGGGGTATTTATTGGATTTGGTTCAAATCAAAATTTACTTCGGTTTTTATGTTCCTTTGTTAATCGGTTGACAAGTTTAATTCGGTTGGTTTAGTTTGATTTTTAAAAACCGAATAAAAGTTTAACCAAACCAACTATTTTGAACACCCCTATCTACAACAAATCGGATGTGTATCCTATGTAGTACTGCACGGTGGGGCTCACTACTTTATGGCTTCGGATTAACTCAAAAATAGCGCTTTTTCAGGATAGAGCAAAGGCCAGTATTATTTGTGCTTTGAGATTCGTGCAAAGTTAAAAGAACGGTCCGGATCATCTCACTCTACCGAACAGTGTCTATGTAGTAATAGAGAGGATACAAATTTCAACAAACCATAAACAATAAAGAGAAGATATAATTAAAATACCTGAGTGGTGGTCTCGCCATCGGTACCGGCGATTGCAATGGTGCCCATGTCGACCTTAATTCCCGGTAAGACGTTGTTCTCCTTCATCACATCAACGAAAAGTTTCCCATCCTTGGTTTTCTGGTAAAGGGTTTCCTCATAGAGGATGATGCCACTGATGCACTCAAGGGCACCAGGTGTCAAGAAGAGAAGCTCACGCAAGTTGCGGCGGTTCTCCTCAATGTTCTCCACGTTGATGCTCGCTAGGCGCTTGCCAATTGTGCCGGTCGACTCGTCGGCTGCCAGGATTCCCTTCCCGGGTGTGCCGATGTAGGTTGCATTCTTCTTCAATTCCTCTGTAGTTGAAAGTTGAAACCAAGATGAGATAAAAAAAATGAAGTAATTGAAATAGAAAAATCAATCCATGGTACAGTATATTTTTTACCAGTATAATAATTCTGATTCTATGCTAATAGACAGCTACAAAATAAAATATTACCCAGATCAGATCTAAAGCCGCCCAAGTTGTTTTAAAAAAAAAATTAGATTATAGCAAATGTCCCTTTACCAAAAAAGTCAACAAAAATGTATAACAGCTGAAAAAGCTGTCATGATAATAAAAAAATAATTTTGTAATAAATTATGGAAATAATTCCAACAGCTGACAAATCAATCAACAGGCTACAATTAGGAAAGAGGAATATGACAACAACAAAAAAGAAAAAATATTTGCTCCATATGTCATGATTTAAAAATTAAATACTACAACAGTATAATTAGGTAGCTAATAGTAGTAGGTTAAATTCTGCATAAAGCCAACATAAGGATCAAAAGTGGAAAATCTGGTTCAATTTTTTTTTATTGAAGGGAGAATCTTTTCCTAAAGATTCGGTACAAAAAAAATTCCAAAATTTGATCATGATGATGACAAAATCTACACAAAAACAACTACTTGTAGAGATTTTTTTCAAGAAAATTTGTTAAAGATCTACCAACTACACCATTTCCTACTGATTGGTAGAACACAAAGAGATTATTTTAGACTTAATTGGTATCTAATACAAAAATTAGAAACAATATTTTCTATATAAAACAATCTACAAATCACAATCACAAAATAAACAATCTACAAAACTAAGAGAACAAAAGAAATGAAAAATAATATAAAAATTGGGTTCCCCTGTTTCTTGCTCAAAAAAAAAAAATATAAAAATTGGGTTACCAGCATATTTGCCACAGTAAGCAGACATTTTGATGGAGAAAGGTTTTTGAAGTCTAAAGAGAGAGAATGAATGAAAATTGAGAGCTTGGAGAAGATGAAATGAAATGAGAGAGATGAATGAAAAGAGGGTTTTTAGGGGTATATATATAAATAGTTTGGACTTTGGAAACATTTCATTAGGTGGGTCCCATCCATGGAGGAAACGTGCTGGTTCTTCTTTTCTCATTAAATTTTGTTAATCATTCTAGCAAATGACAATTTGTGCTTCTCTTTCCTTAAATAATTCATGTTATTTTTTTAAGGAGGTTTCAAATGCAATCATGCGTCTATTTTTAAAACTTTAATAACTCAAAGTTTAAAACTTAAACGTCAAAATAAAACCATTAGATGTGATCTATATTATTTTTTCTACGTGCTCATAAAAAATTATCCCATTTCAATTTTGCTTTTATGAGAATCAATATGTTGAAAAATCAATGTTTAGAAATTATCTATATTAGTATACATTTTTACAAGCTCAAGATGACAATCAAAACAAAGTTGAAATGCCATGATTTTTTACAAGTGCATAGATAAAATGATGTAGTTCATATTCAACTGTTTTATTTTGAATTTTAAGTTTTAAATTTTTAGTTATTAAAGTTTTAAAGATGGAGGTATGATGGAAGCACAAAAAATAAAGACATTTGAACCCTTCTCATTTTTTTATTACAATAATAATTTTCATTATTGTTGATAAGTTTTATGAATTTGTATCGTAGGAGTATTTGTATTTGACTTTTTTTATTCTATTTTTTAATTCAGCATGATAGTTATTTTGAATGTATGAGATATGTGAGAATTTCATTATTAGTAAATTTTCTTTAAAATTAATCACTGAACAAATTATGGATTTTCAATAGCTGATTTTTAATTGATAATTATATATTAAACTTTCAATTAAATTTCTTATTTTAACGTGACAATTTGTAATTAATTTTAGAAATAATTAATTTCTAATTAATTTTAGGAAATTTCGTCTCAGACCCGCTAAAATGATTCTCTTAAACCACGCCGTCTATTTTTATGATTATGATTTATGAATCATAAAATTTAAATTTATACAGAATTTATACTTGTCAGAATTATTACACATAACCCGCTCAAATGATTCTCTCACTGTGTTTTTTCATTAACTGATAAAAAGTTACGTCAAAAAATATTTTAAAATCTATGCAATGACCCGCTACACAGATCATTGCATTTTTAAGGATGCAAACCATCAGATTTCACATGATTATGTGTGGCATTTATAAAAGGCATTTGGAATGTAATTAATGCATTACCTTTTTTCTTTAATTAATTGTATCTAAAATCATTCTTTTAATAGCTAAGCGCTTTTGATTGCACAGAGAAAAAAAAAAACTGTTTTAAAATGTGATTAAAAATAATTAATTTTCTATATACCCTTAAAAACTTCTTCAATTTCCTATTTACCCTCATACTCTTGATTATATCTAATATATCTCTCAACTCTAGATTTATTTTTTTATTTACCTTTTTAGTTAATAACCCACAATTAAATATTTTTATAATTTATTTTTCCCCATCATACCCTTATCATTTCTCTCTGATTAAATTCTGCAAGGACAAATGTATTTTTTTAATTACATATAGCAAATAAACACCTCCGCTCCTTATTTACAAATAGAAACACCTTATGTTAATGCTCTTTAGAAATTATGCGTACAATCATAGTCACAAGATTCGCAAATTATTCGAAAATTATTCGCGAATAATTCATTTTTTTGGTGATGACGAACCGAACGCTGAATTATTCGGTTGACCGAACTTTGACCACATTATTCCCGAATAATTCGAGAATTTTACGAACTTTTCCCGAATTATTCCCAGAACATTTTTTTTTTTGCTTCCTTGTAGGACTGAGATATTTGATCTGGATAATTCCGAATCATTCCCGAATTATATCCGAATTATTCCCGAATCACGAATTTTTGACCTCACCTCACCGAACCCGAATAATTAATTTGTCACTATGCGTAAGAATAGGCTCATCTCAAATCCTTGCATTGCATAAGTATTACACAGAGAACTTTTGCATATAATCAAAATTTTCAATCAGCGTTCGACGTGATTTGAGATTATATTTCCTTCTCTGGGGAATATAAAACAACCCAATTTGCAATATGGATTATCTTTTGAAAATCAATCTCTAACAGTAACACTGACCATTGCCTTCTATAAGAGTGTTATTGGGTGTAACAGCAAGCTAACGCCTATTTTTAATAATATATATGGGTACCATCCCGAATTTGGATCCAGTGAAGTAACTCAATTTTTGGGTTTTGGATCGAGACTGTCCGATTTGAATCTGTAAAAATCTATCTCCGAAGTAAGCGCACACATTCCAACGATGAATTCAAATCCCGAGATAATTCCGAACAACGAATTCGAATCGGACGGTCTCGATCCAAAACCCAAAAATTGAGTTACTTTAGGGGATCTGGATCCTACCATCCCGGCATCCCCCAATTTCATCCCTTGGCTTCTCAATTTCACTGTCTTGTACAGCCCATATGTAAGGGTGTCAAAGGTTAGCTCATCCTATGATGCTAAATCTTAGGTATTTTTCCTCATAAATATAAGAATACTTATGCAAGTAATGCATCATATATATAAAAATTCTATTATAGGTCTCTCTATTTTTCTCTCTCCGTCTTCGTTGTGCAGGGGCGGAACTAGAAAATAGAGATTGGGAGCTGAAAAATTAAATATAATCCAATTTTATTTTATAAGAGGAGCTAAAAGGTATTAATACATATGATAAGTACAAAATTTAATGGATTAAAGTATAAAATGTCAATTTATACGGGGTGCTTAAACTCCTTTGCTCTCTACTGTGTTCCGCCACACGCTGCGTCCATGCATCTCTGCCTCCTGCAATATTTAAATCACAGAAAAATAGCAAGGGTAAGATGGGAAAAAATAAATTAGAAAAAGTAAAAGGGTAAATAGAAAGATAATATGTTAGATATAATTAAAAGTACAAGGGTAAATAGAAAATTAAAGAAGTTTTTAAGGGTACATAGAAAATTAACCCGATTAAAAACCAATTAAAAAAGTTCTTGAATTGAATAATTGGAGGAACAGTATCCAACAATGAAGCTTTTCTAGGTCAAAATTCGAAGTTCAAGAAATCAAAGAAATAGTTGTGCTATGCCAAAGGTGGGAATGGACTCTGAGCAGGGTCTTGATTTTCTGATTCCAACAATTCAAATTTGTTGAGATTTGTGTATAAAAAAATTTCTTTATCGAGATACGTGAATAAAAAATTTTGAATGATTGGGATAGGAAAAGCAAAACTCTGTTTTTCTCTAAGAAAAACTGCAGAGTCGGATCTCCAAAGGTGGGTTGGTGTACCGTACCCGGTATTATTAGCAGGGATTTTATGCTTTTTGCTAAAATGTGGTTGTTTATGTTAACTAAGTGCATTTTATATAATAATTTTTGTTAGCTGAATTAGTATTTTAAAGGTCTTATTGAGAATATTGGTAAATAATACTATATGTGCCGATTTTTTATCTTTAACATTTTACACAAAAATAAAATATAATTGCACCATCAAATCAGAAATATTTTCATTCAAGATAGAAATCCGAAACGAGACGAAACGAGATAAAACGGTAGCAAAACGCTAACCAAGCTAGCGTTTTGCATATTGTCTGTGAAATACTGGTGAAATTATATTTCAACATGTTATAATATGACAAAACACTGTCATTGTCAGTGGTTCGTCAAGTCTGAAACGCTATCAATCGTCTTCTTCTAAAATATTTTTGGTACAAATAAAATATTTCTAATTTAATACATCTTTAAATTTGTAAAATTGGCTATATGTTAAATTGCAACGGTAACAAATTTTTTAGACCTAGTCTCAAACATGCATAAATGCTATGAAAAATGTTGGCTCCGTTGTTTTGCTAGATTCAAAGAACAACATTTTTCTAGAGATATTACTTGGTATTATATTTGAATTATATGAAAGCGAAACATGTAATTGTTTAGTCTCTACCAACCATATCAAATAGGGAAGGTCCATATTATTATAAGGGAAATTTTAATATGGAAATTGCTAATATGCTACGCGTAGCATAGAGGACCTCCGTACTACGGCTCAATATTTGAGTTTTTTAAATCTTAACGGTCGATCTGAACCGTTCAACATGATCTCCATATGAATATGTACTTGCAAACCAAATTTTACATTTTTTAGATTTTTTTTTACTATTTTTTTAGATAGATAGAAAATCACTTAATCTGAAAATTTTGTACCATTCAGATTAAGTGTTTTTCTACCTATCTAAAAAAATAGTAAAAAAATTCTAAAAAATGTAAAATTTAGTTTGCAAGTACATATTCATATGGAGATCATGTTGAATGGTTCAGATCGACCGTTAGAATTTTGAAAACTCAAATATTGAGCCGTAGCACGGAGGCTCTCTATACTACGTGTAGCATCGTAGCCAATTCCTTTTAATATTATAATCAATTGATTATTATAAGTTTGTGTATATATCACAAACTTTGAAATAATTCTCATAAAAAGTATTTTTGGACAGCGATAGACAGAGACTGCTCATTTTTTTAAACGTAAATGGTGGTACAAATTTGACTTGCATTCTCTGTTTTTATTTATTAAATTTTATTTTCTCCTTCTTTTGAAAGATGCCTATTGAAGACTTGAATTCTCATTTAAAAATCAAGTAGAGATCTTTTGTAACCTAAAAAAAATAGTCTCATTTTGCCAAAGATTTTGACAAGAATGCCCCCACAAATTTCCAAATTCTAATATGATCAGAATCCGCATAAATATTAAAGGGGTTCGTGCATTTCAAACATGGACCGGATTGATCTGGATTCTGATCGGATAGTCTGGAGCTAAACTCAACCTGTACGTTAATGCAGAAGTTCAGGATTCCAAATTTCCCAAATACAATAAAATAAAATTTATGTTATTAAATATATATGACGAGGAAGCATAAAAATTGAGTTTGAAATCTGAATTAATCCAGAAAAATTTGTAAGTCTACAAAAATTTCGTTAATATTTATGTCAATTTAAAACAGACAATAAAAATTATTCAGCAGTAACTCAAACTAACTCAAAATTTGAGTTACTGCACACAATACAAATTCTATTACGACAAGGTGGCCACAGAAGATCCGAACTCTGTTAGACGAATTGAGGAGGTGGTCAACGGGATTTTTTATTGGTAGTAATTAACAAAAAGTAAGAAGACAGATGGTAAGATTACATTAATATTTATATTGGTGGTAAGATTGGTAGGAATTCTACTGATTTAATTTTTTTTTTAATCTGATGTATAGATGGAGAAAATTCTTATATTTGATTTCTAGTAAAATATGAAAAGTTTTTCAAAAAATAGATGGATTTTTTTGATATATCTAAATTTTAAGGAACTTTATCTATTTCTGTAAAAAATAAATTTTACTAGAAAAAATTAAAAGGAAAAAAAAAACTAGTTTAGATCGGTAAATACCGATCTAAACTTTTTTATTTTTAAAATCGGTTGAATTTCTACCGATCTTACTATCAGTATAAATATTACTGTACTCTTACTGTTTGTCTATATTCTTTTCTATTAATTACTACCAATAAAAAATTTCCTGGTCAACGGGTCTGACTTCCTTGGAATCCTCCAAAAGAAAATAATAATTGTGACCTTATTATTTTTTAAATATATTGCACACTAATCAAGGAAAAAAAATGTGTGGCGGTTTTTGGTTGCATACATCATGCGGTTTTTGGATATTTTATGCAAATACACCTAAAAATTTGAAAATATAACGGAAAGAATTCAAAAATAAGTGGGGAAAAGGAGCATGAGAAGGAGAAAGAAATAGGTTGAGATTCTTTTGGTCGAGGAATTTCATGTGTAGTAGGTCCTTCTGAAATTCTAGAAAAAAAAACATAAAATATAAAATGTATTTTGTACAAATATCAAATTTATTTCTCTAAAATGAATAATCGAAATTTTTTTAGTTACCGATGTAAAAAAATAGAAATTAAATGATTACCACTTGGCCCAAATTATATTCAATCCTACTACCCACGCGGACTCAGTTCGCGCACCAAATTAGGTTGGTGCGCGGACCCAGTTAGGATTGGAAAAATCTCAGCAAGAGTAGTATTCATTTAATTTTGATTTTATACTGTGGTAACTTTAAAAATTTCTAAAAGAATAAACACTCGGCTTTTATTCAAAAGTATCGAATTTATTGAATATATATCAATGTTTTAAATAGCGTTTATAGCGTCATAGCGGGAAGGCTACAAAAAAAGCTATAGCGAATAGCGTAGCTATAGCGGAAGCTATTCCAAATAGCGTTTTTTTTTTTACAAAAATTATATTATATATTTGTACTATATATTAACATTATCTAAAGTTTCATAGAACAATAAATAACACCAAATTAATTAAGAAATTATTGAACTAGTACACAAGTCCATGGTTCAAAATATCCATAATAATATTATAAACTATCGATCTTTTTCTATACAAAATATCTTAAGCATCATGATTCATTCTATTTTTTTTTCTATACAAAATAAATTGAGAGAATCGGTTATATACTCATCAAAAGTTTTGAATTTGGATATTTGCTCATATCAGATCTGGAGCCCAAGTTGTAAAAAATATTACCCATATCAGATCTGGAGCCCAAGTTGTAAAAAAAAAAAAAAGAGGTTAGAAAACACCCCCCTTATTAAAAAGTGACATTTGCAAATAAAATGAAAAAGGGAAAGATACAACAAATATATTAGAAGAATGGAATTGAGAATACCCAATATCCAACTGAAAGGATACCGGAACCAAAGAGGTACCAGTTAAGAAATACAAGCTTCTAATGACTAGAAAAATTAATTGAACAAAAACAAAAATTACAAGATAATAGAACCCTAACTAGTTAGTATCAGCTGTTACCCAATTTACAGCTGCAAACTGATACACATAATTTCTTCCCCAGAAGAACAATAGTCAGACCAGCATTTTTCCACCATAAGCAGCAGCATAAGCTTCGCCAATCCCAGGCACATCCTTCTCATACGGTACGACATAGATCTCGCGGAAGCGCCTTTCAGAAGCCAAACAAGCATTTAAAATGCTGCACTGTTTCATCAGTCCCTTGTTTTGCAGTGTACTCAGTACAGTATACCTCGGGATCAATACATTTTGTAAGCTACTCCCGAGTATCCGCGGTCGCAAAGCTATGCTCCTTGCCTCAAACCCAGCTTTACCGATAAGAAAGTTCATACTCGAACTCACTTTCTCCTCTGAATATGTGAGCACTGGAGGGTACTTCTGGAAGGCAGCACACACCTCTTCCTGTGACCAGCCATATGTGTTCTTGAAGAACTCTGCATTGCTTTTAATTTTACCTTTGCTAGAATTACCGATGGCTTTTAAACCCAGTAGAAATATCCCGGATCCCCTCGGAATCTCCAGCTCCTCAATTAGATCGAGTATCTGCCTTGTAGAATCGAGGTTACGGCAAAACAGGAAAGAATATGCTTGTCAATGTGCAATGCAAACAGGAAAGAATTTCTTGCAATAATCTTCAACAAAGCCTTGTCGTTGTTACCGACAAAATCTCTCCAAAACAGTATGCGAGCAAGAGTGTCTTTCAATTGAAGTGCACCCGGGTCGTATCGGATCATTTGAACCAGTACTTCTCCAGGGATCCCCTTTTCCATCATTTCACCCACCTTTGGTCTCAGGATCTTATCCGCATTGGATCCCAGAAGAGTTGGCCGGAGTGAAACAACAGATTTGATCTGAGAATGGGATAAGCCAGTATCAATTAGGAACTTCACTACTGCTTCAGGCCGTGCCGGGGACTTGATCGCCCTAAGATGACTGTCTGCCGCAGCCTTGAGCGCTCGATCGAGAGAGAAGCCGAAGGAGGAGATGAGATAGTTGGCAATAAAGGGCAACTCCTGGCGCTTGCTACTTTGGGTTGAAAGAGGAGAGCGGAGGAGATGGTGGTAATGGTAATAGCATTGGGGAGGAGAGAAGAAAGAGGAGTAGATTGCTCTCTTTAAAAGAAGATGGGAACACATGGTTGTTGAGTTGTGGCGTCAAAGAAGCAGAGGTGATAAGAATCCGATTGCCAAGAGCCAAAGGCGATGATCGATCGTTTCTCTTTTTATTTCATTTTTGGCACAACAGGCGGCCAAGGTTTTACGAATTACGACAAGTTGGCGTCGCTAGCGGAGCTGGTTTTGAGGGTTTTGACATTTTGAATTACAGCGCAGTAGCTCTGATGGGCCATCGAGGGTTTCAACACCTTCCAATCCGTTTTAATATCCGTACCGTTCGTATAAAAATTGAAAAGGTTATGCATAAATATTGAAACAGGGGTGCACAGATCTTAAAGCTCATCGGACACTCTTTAACTCATCAAATCTAAAGTAGTTAGTAGATCTCATTTTCATCTGATCTACTCCGCTCTATGTATCTTTATTTATATTTTTATCTATAATATTTTGTCCAGTGAAAATTCAAATCATATACTTATTTTTATAAGAATTTCAAATATACCCGCTCCGCTAAATAATTTAGCGGGATATATCAGACTTGACCCGCTGGATTATCTAGCGAACCATTTACATACCTAATTCTCATATAAAATAGTCTGTTAAGTAGAACACTGAATTATCCAATAGGACGGATTACTTAACGTGCCAGATATATTTGAAATTCTTACAAAAATAGTTGTATGATATGAATTTTCAATGAATCGGATGTTATAGATGAAAATTGCGGATCATGTCCCTTGATACAACATTCTTGTTTCTCTAGCAAAGTGAAAATCAAATTCATTTTAATTATCAACTGTACATCTAATTGCATGTAGATTTTCGTAAACAATGAATATCAGCAATAATATCAAGAGGATTAAGAATCCATAATAACGATTGCTTAATCATACTGTACACCTGTTGATTAGCAACATAAGAAAAAAAATACATACAAAGTACAAAATAACTCGGGGATTAGCAATGAAAAATTTAGGGGGAAATATGGGATACATGAACACATTTAAACCCCTGGTAGGTATCCAAAAGAACCCAAATTTGCATAATCTCAGAATGAACCCTCCAATCCCAAGTAATTGGTCACGGTGACATACGCAAAGTATTAATGAGTTGGAGCGAGTCAGAATAAAAAACACACTCACTGAAATTCAGCTTTTGTACCTCCAGCATTCTATAATAAGGGCAAAAGAGTCAATTTCTTTTCTAATTATTATTAATTCATATTTTAGATTGATTAAATTCAAAATTGGGTTTATTTATAATAAAGATGATTTTCGATGGGTGAATATCAAATTTCAATATTATGATGGGGAAATATCTAAAGAAACCATGTGTTCCCAATTATGATGCGTAAATATCAAATTTCAATCGTCGCCTTCATTTCGCAATTGAACCATGCGTTCCCATCTTTCTTCTCAATTAAAGAGAGCAATCTACTCCTCTTTCTTCTCTCCTCCCCAATACCATTACCATTACCACCATCTCCTCCGCTTTCCTCTTTCAACCAAAACCCAGCCCCAGGAGTTGCCTTTTATTGCCGACTATCTCATCTCCTCCTTCGGCTTCTCTCTCGATCGAGCGCTCAAGGCTGCGGCAGACAGTCATCTTACGGCGATCAAGTCCCCGGCACAGCCTGATGCAGTGGTAAAGGTCCTAATTGATACTGGCTTATCCCATTCTCAGATCAAATCTGTTGTTTCACTCCGGCCAGCTCTTCTGGGATCCAATGCGGATAAGATCCTGAGACCAAAGGTGCGTGAAATGATGGAAAAGGGGATCCCTGGAGAAGTACTGGTTCAAATGATCCGATACTACCCGGCTGCACTTCAATTGAAAGACACTCTTGCCCGCGTACTGTTTTGGAGAGATTTTGTCAGTAACAACGACAAGGCTTTGTTGAAGATTATTGCAAGAAATTCTTTCCTGTTTAAAGTGCACATTCACAAGCATGTTCTTCCGAAAATAAATTTACTGAAAGAATATGGATTGTCGAATGGAGATATTGTTTCATTGTTAGGGGGAAGGAGCTGCTTTGGCCGTAACCTCGATTCTATAAGGCAGATACTCGATCTAATTGAGGAGCTGGGGATTCCGAGGGGATCCAGGATGTTTCTATGGGGTTTAAAAGCGATCAGTAATTATAGCAAAGGTAAAATTAAAAGCAATGCAGAGTTCTTCAAGAACACATATGGCTGGTCACAAGAAGAGGTGTGTGCTGCCTTCCGGAAATACCCTCCGATACTCATATTAACAGAGGAGAACGTGAAGTTGAGTATGTACTTTCTTATGAATGAAGCTGGGATTGAGGCGAGGAGCGTAGCTTTGCGACCACGGATACTCGGGTGTAGCTTAGAAAAGGTATTTATCCCGAGGTATACTTTACTGAGTGCACTGCAAAGTAAGGGACTGAAGAAAAAGTGCAGTTTTTTCAGTGCTTGTTTGGCTTCTGAAAGGCGCTTCCGTGAGATCTATGTCATGCCGTATGAGAAGTATGTGCCTGGGCTCGGTGAAGCTTATACTGCTGCTTATGGTGGGAAATTGCCGGTCTGACTATTGTTCTTCCAGGGAAGAAATTATGTGTGTCAATTTACAGTTGTAAATTTGATAACAGCTGATAATAACTAGCTAGGCTTCTATTATTTTGTAATTTTAGTTTTTGTTGAATTATTTTTCTAGTCATTAGAAGATTGTATTTTTTTTTTTTTTTAAGTGAATGCCCTTAGGCGCTGGGATTAAATTGAAAATGCCATGTTACAATTAAAGATAAAGTAAAAACGCAGCAGCAGTTGCTGGTAAAAAGCTACTCCTGATAGCTGCTGTGTACAGAACTCAAAACCGGTATCTAAACTACCCAGTTCCTAACATCTGTTTAATACAATTAATTAAACAAAGCTACCCGGTACCTGACATCCATTGATTGAAATAAACTGTGAATTGAGAGTCTTGAAGGGTGAAACTTAAGGTGGTTGCTTCCCCAATTTCTCCTCTAAAACATCTTCCTGTTCTTCTGGCCCAGTTTGCTGCCTTCCATACCATTGTGTACCAGTCACGTAATTTTAGCAAATTTGCACATTTTGCTTATCCCAAAGGAACTTCCGTATGATCGCTGTAGGGCTTTGATTGTTCTTGCTTGTAATCGTGCGACTCACATGTATAGGCCTGCTAAATGAGTCGGGCCGACTCATGAACTCTGAGTTGGGCTCTTAAATGAGTCAAATTGAGCTGAGCTCAATTTGAGTCGAGTCCAAACTCGGCTCGGACTCGAAAAAATTTAACGCTGACCTAACCGAGTCGATCCGATCCGAGCCGAGTTGAGTTGCCGAGTCGGGTCGTCTCCCTCCTCTTCGTTCCCAAGCTGCTCGCCTCTCTTCGCGCACGAGAACCACCTCCTTCTCTTCTCCTCCTCTTCGCGCACGAGATCGCTATCTCTTCGCCCCCTCTTCGCGCACGCCTTGCTATCTCTCTTCTGGGTCGGATTCGCCACAAATGGTATCATACCCCCCTTTTTTGCTCTCTCCTCCTGATCTCTTGAATTCTCCATTCAGTTTCGTTTGTTTTCTTTCTGCCATTTTGTTTCACTTCTTCATACTTATCCAATAAAGCATTTGACTTTTATTTACTGTACAACCTCCTTATTTACTGTCAAAATTGTATTCTGGTATTCTGGTATTCTGGTATTCTGGGTATTCTGGGTATTTACTGTCAAAATTGCATTTCACTTCTTCATACTTACCAAAAAAATACTGGTATTCTGGTATTCTGGGTACAGTACAACCTCCTTATTTACTGTCAAAATTAATTTTAACACATTCATGAAATAATCTAGTGAAATATTTGTTGACAGTGAGACCTGAAGCAAATCTCTCTGTTCAACAGAGAGCATTCAATTTACAACTTCAGAAAAAAGGAGGGATTACAGTGTTTGCGTAGAAGAAATTAATCTAGAAATTAAAATCAGCATTTAATTTTGAAAGAGACAACTATGTGAGCTTCCAGAGTCAAAGCAAAAATGTTTGATAGAGAATCCTATTGAAGATTTAATTGCATAACTGACAAATGTTTTCTATGACAGGTACTTGAGATTTGGATGAAACCAAATCCCGGTGGTTACAGCAAATGCATCGAACGTCCAAAAAATAAACACAGTAGGCTATTTTTCCCTCTTTATTCCCTGAAAATGTTTGCTTTTCCTTAACAATAATTAAATTCTGATTAGTTCTTTCATGCATTAACTTGACATTGTATTGGCTAATCACACTCCAGGAACGAGTAATGCGACTGTTGGCTATTTTTATAATGCAGATAAATGTTTGTCTGAGTATGGTTTCTTTCCATGCTTATGTTGATGTATCATTTGAGAGCAAATGTCAAGTAAGTTCACTATTAGCAGCACTCTTGCGTAAATAAGTATTTCATGTTGTGTATTTTAAGTTTAACCATTCTTTTAAGTTTAACCAATTTCAGAGCTGAAGAGCTGAAGAGCTGATGAGTTGAAGAGGTAATAGTTTAATACATCTCTACTTCTTTCCAATAATACCCTTCACATTTTCTTTAATAGACAATTTACAGGTATTCACAAGCTAGATGGATTCATCTGCTAAACCAATTTCGGCTTCTCTTTGGATAATAATAGAGACAGGATTTAATTACTTGGAGATGAACAAATACTAGTAGTTTCTCTGTACATTTATTATATATATGTTTGGCTAAAAAATATTCTCATGTAAAACATATTTACTACAAATTTGCTTGTATTGGAATTTCAAATTCATATGTCAATAGTTGCTCAACTCTGAAAGTTTAAATGATTCAAATTTGCTTAAAATAATATCTTATATAAAATTGAAGTCATGTCTACAACTTTTGAGATCAGTTTCTTTTTGACCAACTAAAGTATATGAGATCAGTTTCTTTTTGTTACCAGCTAATCTTAACTTCATTTTTTGACCAGCTAAAGTATATATATTCTTTGGTAACTTAGGGGGTCTACTTGTATTTTTTGGTAAAGTAAGGGGGTAGTTGTAAATTTGGTTCAACCACTGGAAGGGTTTTTGTGCTTATGGTTATTCAAGGGGTGCCAATTATATATTTCGAAATTTTAGGGGGGTTGTTGCAAATTTTGGTATTTATGGGAGGGATCTGTTTTTCTTCTCTGGCATCTGTCAGATGTGTTGTGGTGGTTCAGTTTGCATTATGGTTGTATCATCAAGTATACCCTATTTGATGAAGCTAAAACGTATAAATTAGAATTATGTTTTATGTATCATCAAGTAATTTGAGCCATTGATTGTACCATAATCTTTACGCTACCATAATTATCTGATGCACACCTGAATAATTCTTTTAATTTTTTGTAGAGTTAATGTCTCAATTTCATTCCCAAACAAACCCTGATGTCGGAGATTCTCAAAGTGGATCGATTGAAGTAAGGCAAAATCGAAAAAAAAGGAGATCCATTTGTAGACACAGGTAATCCATTACTCTCTCTCTCTCTGATGCGATAATGCAAAGGATACAGTTCATTTATAACTTACAAAGTAGGAGAAAATATCAGTCGTGTAAATTGCATTTATCTCTTCTAACCTTCACTTCAAAAGTTTAACTAAAAGAAAATCTTACCTTATGAACTAATCTGGTACTGGTATATAGCAGGTGGTACCAGCTACTATTCAAGTTAGGAGTCTTCCTTTCATGTTTTAATTTAGTGGTTGTTTATTAACTGTTCTGAATTAAGTTGGGTGCACCAAAAATTTTAGTTGCACAAAAAATTTTCTTCAATGTTTCTTCAATGCTCTAAATGTTTAACTTATAATTTTTGAAGGGTTTCACACAATAGCAGTATGCATAAAATATGGATGCTTTATATTGGTTGGTCTCTAATATTAGAAAGTTTCTACTTTTGAAAATTTTATTTATTTATCAATTGTTTCAGGCTATTGTTGCATCAGCAAGCTAGATGACTTCATTTACAGTGCTAGTGCAACACTTGTTACATGATTGCATGAGCTGCTTCATTATGTGATGCTCAGTTTGATTAGGGCAGTTTGATTTTGAATTTTAGTGAATTTTGTACTGTTTGTACGTACTAAATTTTGAATTATTAGTGTTATAATTTTGAATTATCAGGTGTAATGGAAGTTCAATTTAATGCGTTATTAGAATTTCAGAATTTGGTTGCATTATTTTCTAAACAAGCAAACAAATAAATAAAATAATATAAAATAGATATTATTTAATGTTGATAAGAAACAGGTGGCAAACAGGCTGTGAATTCATCTTATCAAACAGGTTACAGGTGGCAACGAGCTGTTAAACAAATATAATTCATTTTCAGTTGACTAGTAGCGAACAGCGATGCACAACTCTTTAGTAGGCTAGTAGCGACCAGCGAGCCGAGTTTTGGGTCGATCCGAGTTCGGGCCGAGCTGAGAGGATCAAATGGACTGAGTCGAGCTGGACTATTTCCTTCATATTTGATTCGAGTCCGAGTTGGGCCTTTAATGAAGATTGATAGAGCCGGGCCGAGTTTTGGGTTTGATCCGGCTCATTAGCAGGCCTACACATGTAGTATACCGGAAGTGATACCAAGACAGTTTTGAAGTGTTAATCTCCCCGCAAGAGATAATAGATTTGCTTTCCACCCTGCTAATTTCTATTGGACCTTCTCAATGAGTTGGTCTCGTGCTTCCACCCTGCTAATTTCTAATGCGTCTGCTGGTCTCGTGCTTCACTGGTACCTCTTTGGTCCTGTATCATTCGAGTAAACTGAAAATTGGGTATTCTCAATTCCATTCTTCTAATTTATTTGTGCTGTATCTTTCTCTTTTTCATTTTGTTGCTTAATGGGCTCGGCTGTACCCATTGGTGGGCCGGCCAGAGGCCCAAATAGGAGGAGCTCTCTCTGCATCGCTTTAACAATAAATATCAGCAATAATATCAACTTGGTTCAAAAATCCATAGTACTACTACTAAGGAGTATCTCTTGGGCATATGAAAGATTAGGACTGAAAAGTAGAAAGTTTAATTGAAAGACTGGCAGCACATTTTATTACTAACAAAAGTAAACTACAGCAATGTTTTCAAAATGCAAAAAGACTATTTACCAAACACTTCAAAATATCAAACTTGTAACTTACCAACTGTTCCATTTTTCTAATCAGCGGTCAATGTCGTGGGACCCGTCGACCAGGATCTCGGGCTCGACAATCGGCACGATGTCATTCTCTTGGCAGATGATGGCGTAGCGAGCGAGGCCATGGGCGTTCAGGTCAATGGAAAGCTGAGATGGCTCGTTCGGGCCGATCTTGAGGACAGCACGCCACTTGGTGAAACGGGCACCGGCCGCGTAGAACTTCGCGCAGCGCTTGGCCAGGTCAACATGGCCCTGCAAGTAGAACAATATAATCATTGTCAAATATGTACCACCCTTACCAGCCTAGGAATTCTTGATGACCTTTCATTGTTCACTTATGCAAAAAATAATGAAAATAGAGTGGGGATATGGTACTTTGTAAAGCACGGATCGGTCCGTACTATGTCGACCTTAATTTCCGGCAAGACGCCCTTCTCATTTAACACATCAACGAAAAGTTTACCATCCTTAGTCTCGTGATAGAGGATGACACTACCGATGCACTCAAGAGCACCTGGTGTCAAGAAGAGAAGCTCACGTAGGTTGCGGCGGTTCTCCTCAATGATCTCCACGTTGATGTTTGCTAGGCTCTTGCTGATCGTGCCGGTTGATTAATGGCCACTAAGATTCCCTTCCCAGGTGTGCTGATGTAAGTTGCATGGTCACTAGGAGCTTCTCCAATCTGCACTATGCATATTACCATAGCCTCACTCAAGGTGCAATATATTTTACCAGTATAGGATCCATAGGCAATATCAATTAGATTTTATTTTAATAATGATTCTTATTCTGTGTTAATATATGCACAACTGCCAAATAAAATATTACGCATATCAGATCTGGAGCCCAAGTTGTCAAAAAGAAAAAGAGGTTAGAAAACAACAGTTGTCCCTTTATTAAAAGGTGACATTTGCAAATAAAATGAAAAAGAGAAAGATACAGCAAAAATAAATTAGAAAAATGGAATTGAGAATACCAAATTTTCAGTTTACTGAAATGATACTGGAACCGAAGAGGTACCAGTTAAGAACTACAAGCTTCTAATGACTAGAAAAGTAATTCAACAAAAACTAAAATTACAAAATAATAGAAGCATAGCTAGTTAGTATCAGCTGTTACAAAATTTACAACTGTAAGCTGATACACATAATTTCTTCCCCAGAAGAACAATAGTCAGACCGGCACTTTTCCACCATAAGCAGCAGCATAAGCTTCGCCGAGCCCAGGCACATCCTTCTCATACGGTACGACATAGATCTCGCGGAAGCGCCTTTCAGAAGCCAAACAAGCATTTAAAAAGCTGCACTTTTTCATCAGTCCCTTGTTTTGCAGTGTACTCAGTACAGTATACCTCGGGATCAATACATTTTGTAAGCTACACCCGAGTATCCGCGGTCGCAAAGCTATGCTCCTTGCCTCAAACCCAGCTTTACTCATAAGAAAGTTCATAGTCGACCTCACATTCTCCTCTGAAAATATGAGTATATAAGGGTACTTCCGGAAGGCAACACACACCTCTTCCTGTGACCAGCCATATGCGTTCTTGAAGAACTCTGAATTGCTTTTAATTTTACCTTTGCTGTAATTACGGATCGATTTTAACCCGCATAGAAACATCTTGGATCCCCTCGGAATCCCCAACTCCTCAAGTAGATCGAGCATCTGCCTTATAGAATCGAGGTTACGGCCAAAGCAGCTTCTCTCCCCTAACAATGAAACCATATCTTCATTCGACAATCCATATTCTTTCAGTAAATTTATTTTCGGAAGAATATTCTTGTCAATGTGCAATGAAAACAGGAAAGGATTGCTTGCAATTATCTTCAACAAAGCCTTGTCGTTGTTACCGACAAAATCTCTCCAAAACAGTACGCGGGCAAGAGTGTCTTTCAATTGAAGTGCAGCCGGGTAGTATCGGATCATTTGAACCAGTACTTCTCCAGGGATCCCCTTTTCCATCATTTCACGCACCTTTGGTCTCAGGATCTTATCCACATTGAATCCCAGAAGAGCTGGCCGAAGTGAAACAACAGATTTGATCTGAGAATGGGATAAGCCAGTATCAATTAGAAACTTTACTACTGCTTCAGGCCGTGCCGGGGACTTGACAGCCGTAAGATGTTTGTCTGTCGAGGCCTTGAGCGCTCGATCGAGAGAGAAGCCGAAGGAGGAGATGAGATAGTCGGCAATAAAAGGCAACTCCTGGGGATGGGTTTGGGTTGAAAGAGGAGAGCGGAGGAGATGGTGGTAATGGTATTGGGGAGGAGAGAAGAAAGAGGAGTAGATTGCTCTCTTTAATTGAGAAGAAAGATGGGAACACATGGTTTAATTGTGAAATGAGTCTGATCAGAAAGAAAGAGACTGTTAACTACTACGAAGCGGAGGTTGCGCAGGCGACGATCGACTCTTCTCCTTTTTCTTTCTTATTTGGTAATTTGGTACAACAGGCGGCGGAGGTTTTTCCGACATGTGGGTGTCGCTAGGGTTTTGACATTTTTGACTAAATAAACTTATTTAAAATCTTTGAGGTGATCCAGGTTTAATCAGCACCGTTCATTTGACTTAACTGAAAAGATATTAATAAAAAGTTTTATTATAGGCTGGCTGCCCAATGCAAACTTTTATTGTTTTAATATGCGTCAATTGTTTTTATTTTGGTCACTGACAAAGCATGCGTTTCTATTTGAATCAAACGCCATCTATTATTAAACTTTGCACGAATCTCGAAGCACATACCTGAGAGGATACGCATTCACTGGTCAAGGCACCTCCTTAGTCGTCCTTTTGATTTATCCTTCATTTTCTTTCTATTTGTTTTTTTAATCTTTTAAGCATTTTGACCTAGACCTGTTTACATATTCAATGTAGGCCCCATATGTTGATCCAAGGACAAAGCTGCGGTACGCTGATCCAGAGGTGTTCAGACAGGTCAGAAATCTGCCGAACGAACATGTGCAACGGTACTTAGCCTTGAGAAATGCAGCTGTCATCTTCAGATAGTTTCTTTATATGAGTGAGGCTATGGTGCTATGCATAGCACGGATGGGGTCCGTGCTACGGCTAAAAATTTGACTTTTTAAAATCCTAATGGTCGATCCAACCATTCAATGTGATAACCATATGAATATATACTTGCAAACTAAATTTTATATTTTTTCGAATTTTTTTACTATTTTTTTAGATAGGTAGAAAAATCAGTGTTTTCTGAAAATTCTGGACCATCAAAATTCTACCTATCTAAAAAAATAGTAAAAAATTCGAAAAAATATAAAATTTAGTTTGCAAGTACATATTAATATGGTTATCACATTGAACGGTTGGATCGACCATTAGAATTTTAAAAATTCAAATTTTTGGCCGTAGCACGGACCCCATCCGTGCTATGCATAGCACCATAGCCTCACTCTTCTTTATATTATCTGACTTTTTGAAATTAGCTATCCGTTGTTAGCTAATGCTTTGGCTTAATCTATGTAAGTATGGTATAGTATTCAAGATAATGAAATATGAACATTTGATGAAGAGTTATTTATTGTTTGTTTGTTTGTTACTTTGATTTCCTCTCAGTAATAGATTCGAATCCAAGTATCAGTCCTTTCAGTAATCTTTCTGTCTTTTTAGCTCTATTTATTTTCATATCACTAAAATAGAGTTGTAAACTAGGTGAGCGAGCAAGGTAACATTTGTTGCAAGTAGGGGTGTAAACGGATTCGGTAAACTCTGTCCGAATCCGCTCCGTATTCGGATCAGATCCGGATTCGGATAAACGGATACGGATAAACGGATACGGATAATCCAGCGGAGCGGATACGGATAATTGTTGAATACAAGGAAGATATCTGGAACCGGATCCGATTCCAGAGGGTAAAAACGGAGTGGATATCCACACTATCCGGATCCAAAATTTCAACTCCTCCGCTTCGCTGTAACTTGACTTTCAGTGGTTAATATTATTTAGAATCCGCTTTTCTGTTTTGATTTGACATCTCTCCGAATCCTATATGAGTTATCAACTTTCTTTCAACTTCAGTAGTGGGACTAAAATGATGTGATCTCCGATAGCTCCTGTTTTTCACTTTTCGCTCATTTATTCTTCAAACCATTCACTCGCAAACATCTCCTCCATTCCGTAACTCCTCTCCATTCCTATACTACTACCATTTCTTTACCTTTCTTTAATTTACTTTTGTTTTTCTTTACTGATTTCTTTACTGATTTGTTTTTCATATAACTCAATATCCGACAATTATCCGTTCTATATTCGTATTAGAATCCGTATCCGTAAATTATCCGCTCCGTATCCGTGTAAGGCGGATATGGTTTTAAATTTTGATATCCGTTTACTATCCGTATCTGTATCCGTATCCGCTCATTGAAAGGCGGATACGGATTTGGTATTAGCATTATCCGCTCCGAATCCGCTCCGTTGACACCCCCAGTTGCAAGCTGAGAAAACTCTCCATTTTCATAATTTTCACAACGTCAAATATATATCATGTCTTCTATCCCAACTGAGGCGGGATAGTCTCCAACTCTAACATATCAACAGTCCATATTAAATCAAATAATAATTGAGACCAAGATCAAACTCGTTAACGGATCGATCCGGAATGAGCCGATCCAAACTAATCTCGAACTTGTCAGAGCGAGCAAGCTCGTTTTCAGTTTGGGCCTGAATTGAGCGAGCTGTTTACCGAGCTGATTTCGAATGAGTCAAGAACTACGAATTTTTTTACCAGTCCAATCACTAAATCCAAACTTTACTGCCAGTAAAGAGAAATGAATTACAATACTACAGTATTTATCAGTGTTCTAAATAGCGCGCTATAGCGGCACTATAGCGTTTTTGGACCCTAAACGCTAAGCTATGGCATGAAAATACGCTAATTGCGCTACGGCCGCTATAGCAGTAATAGCGGTCCGCTATAGCGCATAGCGTGTAGCGTGCTATGCATATTGGGCTTTTTTAGACAATTTATATGGGCTAAAATAAAAATCCATAAAATTTATTTTGTATAGAAAAAAAAATAGAATGAATCATGATGCTTAAGATATTTTGTATAGAAAAAAATCGATAGTTTATGATATTATTATGAATATTTTGAACCATGAACTTTTGTACTAGTTCAATATGAATATTATAATTTCTTAATTAATTTGGTATTATTTATTGTTCTATGAAACTTTAGATAATGTTAATATATAGTACAAATATATAATATAATTTTTGTAAAAAAAAAAACGCTATTTGGAATAGCTTCCGCTATAGTTACGCTATTCGCTATAGCTTTTTTTGTAGCCTTCCCGCTATGACGCTATAAACGCTATTTAAGACATTGGTATTTATAGATTAATTTATTTTTTTATAGATTTTTTTAAAGTTAAATAATTATTTTGTACATGTTTGAAAATGTTACATAGCCACAAATGGCATTAATGCAAAGGATTCTTATGCAAAAGTAAGTATACTAACAGTAAGGATTAATAATATTGAAATGAAAGTAGAAACAAAATACTTGGGAATTTTTGCTACATACTTACATGCACAAACTTGCACGGAAACTGTTCATTTTTTATTGATCAAACGTTTCAGATAGCTTCTTACTATCAGAGATTTTCACTCCAATTAATTGTCATTAAAAGGGTAATTTCACACAATCAGACATCAGACCAGTCGCTGATCACAAAAACCATGAACAATAAAGAGAATATAATAATTTAAATACCTGAGTGGTGGTTTCTCCATCAGTACCAGCGATCGCAATGGTGCCCATGTTGACCTCAATTCCTGGCAAGATGCCGTTCTCATTTAACACATCAACAAAAAGTTTACCATCCTTAGTCTTGTGATAGAGGATGACACTACAGATGCACTCAAGAGCACCAGGTGTCCAGAGCACCATGTGTCCAGAAGAGAAGCTCATGTAGGTTGCGGCAGCTCTCTTCAATGTTCTCCACGTTGATGCTAGCCGATAGTGCCGGTTGATTCATTGGCCGCTAATATTCCCTTCCCAGGTGTGCCGATGTAAGTTGCATGGTTGCTAGGCGCTTCTCCAATCTGCACTATGCATATTACCATAGCCTCCAGGCCATCCCTCAAGGTACATATATTTTACCAGTATAGGACCCATAGGCAATATCAATTACATTTTATTTTAATAATTATTCTTCTCTGTGCAAATATATGCACAGCTGCCAAATAAAATATTACCCATATCAGATCTGGAGCCCAAGTTGTAAAAAAAAAAAAAAAAAAGAGGTTAGAAAACACCCCCCTTATTAAAAAGTGACAATTGCAAATAAAATGAAAAAGAGAAAGATACAACAAATAAATTAGAAGAATGGAATTGAGAATACCCAATATCCAACTGAAATGATACTGGAACCAAAGTGGTACCAGTTAAGAAATACAAGCTTCTAATGACTAGAAAAAATAATTGAACAAAAACAAAAATTACAAAATAATAGAACCCTAACTAGTTAGTATCAGCTGTTACCAAATTTACAGCTGCAAACTGATACACATAATTTCTTCCCCAGAAGAACAATAGTCAGACCAGCACTTTTCCACCATAAGCAGCAGCATAAGCTTCGCCAAGCCCAGGCACATTCTTCTCATACGGTACGACATAGATGTCGCGGAAGCGTTTTTGAGAAGCCAAACAAGCATTTAAAAAGCTGCACTTTTTCGTCAGTCCCTTGTTTTGCAGTGTACTCAGTACAGTATACCTCGGGATCAATACATTTTGTAAGCTACACCCGAGTATCCGCGGTCGCAAAGCTATGCTCCTTGGCTCAAACCCAGCTTTACCGATAAGAAAGTTCATACTCGAACTCACTTTCTCCTGTGAATATTTGAGTACCGGAGGGTACTTCCGGAAGGCAGCACACACCTCTTCCTGTGACCAGCCATATGTGTTCTTGAAGAACTCTGCATTGCTTTTAGTTGTACCTTTGCTAGAATTACCGATCGCTTTTAAACCATATAGAAACATCCCGGATCCCCTCGGAATCTCCAGCTCCTCAATTAGATCGAGTATCTGCCTTATAGAATCGAGGTTACAGCCAAAGCAGCTTCTTTCCCCTAACAATGAAACCATATCTTCATTCGACAATCCATATTCTTTCAGTAAATTTATTTTCGGAAGAACATGCTTGTCAATGTGCAATTCAACCAGGAAAGAATTTCTTGCAATAATCTTCAACAAAGCCTTGTCGTTGTTACCGACAAAATCTCTCCAAAACAGTACGCGAGCAAGAGTGTCTTTCAATTGAAGTGCAACCGGGTTAATCGGATCATTTGAACCAGTACTTCTCCAGGGATCCCCTTTTCCACCATTTCACGCACCTTTGGTCTCAGGATCTTATCCGCATTGGATCCCAAAAGGATTGGCCGGAGTGAAACAACAGATTTGATCTGAGAATGGGATAAGCCAGTATCAATTAGGAACTTTACCACTGCATCAGGCCGTGCCGGGGACTTGATCGCCTTAAGATGTCTGCCTGTCGAGGCCTTGAGCGCTCGATCGAGAGAGAAGCCGAAGGAGGAGATGAGATAGTTGGCAACAAAGGGCAACTCCTGGCGCTTGCTACTTTGGGTTGAAAGAGGAGAGCGTAGGAGATGGTGGTAATGGTAATAACATTGGGGAGGAGAGAAGAAAGAGGAGTAGATTGCTCTCTTTAATTGAGAAGAAAGATGGGAAGACATGGTTGTTGAGTCGTGGCGTGTAAGAAGCGGAGCTGATAAGAATCCGATTGTTTGTTTCTCTTTTTCTTTCCTTTTTGGCACAACAACAGGCGGCGAAGGGTTTGCGGAGCTAAGTTGATTTCGAGGGTTTTGACATTTTGACTGGATAAACTTATTTAAATACCTTAAACAACCTTGGACTCTCAAAAAACCAATACCACGCCAACCCTGGTATATTTTTATTTATCTTTTTTTTTTTTTTTTTGGTGAACCAGCACAACTACGTTGGATCTAAATATGTGTTGTGCTTGATTACTCATGTTGTGACTTAGATTATGTCTTGTACTGTGTTGAGATTATGTTAAATTTACATTTATTATGTTCTGATCAAATTTGAAAGGATGGTCACGGCATGTTTTGATAAAAAAAGCAACTCGGAGCTCGGACCTCTTCGCGGGACCAGCTCGAAACCCAAAGCAGCTCGGAGCTCGGACCAGCTCGAGCCTAGACGAAACGGGGCCCACAGACCAGCTGCCTGCCGGCAAGAACCAAGCTGGGCCTCGCTCCATCAGTTTGGAATAATCCGGCCCGCGAAGTCAAGTTGGGCCCTTACTCATAAGGCCCAGTCCAACTTCGACTTCGCGTCACCGCCAATTATGCGAGCGTCATCGCCAATTACGCAGGCATTACTGCTCCTATGCGAACCCTAACTAAACGTCCTAAAGGTCAGGGCCCCTCTTTTTAAGGCGAGGAATTCTCGGTAATTGGGATAGTATTTTTCCGTAACACGGGGTATTGTAGAGGTTTGAGCACAAATACCTTCAAATCTTCTCCGTTTTCTAAATCTCGGCCTGTCAACCGAAGACGGGACAAGCCCATTTCCCGTTTCCTCAACTTTATTCCCGTACGGCCTGGTCCCTTGAGACGGGATATATCAGCATGTAATGTAATTAAGTGATTAATTAAGACTATGATACTATATATAGAGCGGATTGGTCGGTATTATGAATTAAGATTCATGAACGGACCCACAATGAATCAGGTAGATTATTGGGCTCTTTTCCTACCCTGAAAACTAAATTGTCCTATTCTGTTAAGCCTCACAACGCAATCCAATCCAAACCATTAGTTGAAAAATCGGCTGAGTCAGACTGAAATCGGTCAAAGACGGTCTAATTTTTACTCAATTTACATAGTCGAGTCGAACCATAATCGATCGAAGGCGATTCTGATTTAATCAACACCGTTCATTTGACTCAATGTACAAGATATAATAAAAGTTTTAATATAGCCTGCCTAATGCAAACTTTTTTTATATGCGTCATTCTTGTTTTTTTTTTTTTTGGTCACGTGAAAAAGCAAATGTTTCTATTTTAGACCAAAAGTCCGTAGAGCATGCAGTTCTTTGTATAATTAACAAAGTCATTTATATGCAAACAAATCAAGTAAGATTATAGAAAACAAAGATCACATAATTTTTAGTTCGAAATGTTTATATTTTATTTTATTAGTGAATTATTTTAGTATAAGAAGTGGTCTTAAGTCTTAACATAATTTTTTGACAATTTGTTTCCCATTTTTTTTAATACAAAACATGGTTTAAAAGAAAAATCCAGAATTTCCGATCTGATTCCGATTCTATGGGCAAATTACCAATTCTGACTTCGATTCTGATTTTGAAAACTATGATCGAATTGATTTTGTTTGCCGGGTGTGACCATGTTGGGTTTCAAAAGAGTTCCTTCTAGAAGGACATGGTGGTCATTGAGGGCCTTGTAGCATGCAGCCAAAACAACCTCAGTGACGTAAGTGCAGCGGTCGATGTCGTGGGACCCATCGCCAGGATCTCGGGCTCGACAATCGGGACTAGGCCGTTCTCTTGGCAGAAATTGGCATAGCGACGAGGCCGTGCGCGTTTAGGTCAATGGAAAGCTGAGATGCCTCATTCGGGCCAATCTTGAGGACAGCACGCCACTTGGCGAAGCGGGCACCAACCGCGTAGTACATCTGGCAGCACTGGCCCTGCAAGTAGAACAATATAATCATTGTCAAATTATGTACCACTCTTACCGGCCTAGGAATTCTTAATGGACTTTCATTGTTCACTTTTGCAAAAAATAATGAAATGAGTGAGGATATGGAACTTTGTAAAGCGCAGATCGGTCCGTACTATGTACCCATATCTCTATTTTTAAAATGTAAATAGTCAATATGAAATATTCAACATGATCTTCATATGAAAATGTTCTAAGAAATCAAGTATAACATTTTTTAGATTTTTTTAAATCACTACTTTCGGATGGTCCAAATTTTTAGATCAAGTAGTTTTCACTATCTAAAAAAATAGTAAAAAAAGTTTCAAAATGTGAAATTTGGTCTCCAAATACATTTTCATATGGAAATCATGTTGAACAGTTTGGATCTATTATTTCATTTTCAGAACCAATATAAATTCATAGCACGGACTAATCCGCACTTTGCAAATTATGGTAGCCTCACTCATGAAAAATAAAATTCGTATTCTAATACACCGCTTGGCCTTGATTTTATTTTTGGCAAGCTACTTGGCCTAAAATCATGATCAAAGAAAGGTTGTAGTTTCAGTGCAAATTTATTTAATGTTGGCCTTGTTTAGCCTACAACAAACCAATTCAAGCATTTGTTAAACCAAACTCACAAAAACCATAAACAATAAAGAGAAGATAATAATTTAAATACCTTAGTGGTGGTTTCTCCATCAGTACCGGCGATCGCAATGGTGCCCATGTGGACATCAATTCCTGGCAAGATGCCGTTCTCATTTAACACATCAACAAAAAGTTCACCATCTGTAGTCTCGTGATAGAGGATGACACCACTGAAGCACTAAAGAGCACCAGGTGTCAAGAAGAGAAGCTCACGTAGATTGCGGCAGTTCTCCTCAATGTTCTCCACGTTGATGCTAGCAAGGCGCTTGCCGATAGTGCCGGTTGATTCATCGTCCGCTAAGATTCCCTTCCCAGGTGTGCCGATGTAAGTTGCATGGTCGCTAGGCGCTTCTCCAATCTGCACTATGCATATTACCATAGCCTCCAGGCCCTCCCTCAAGGTACAATATATTTTACCAGTATAGGACCCATAGGCAATATCAATTACATTTTATTTTAATAATTATTCTTATTCTCTGCAAATAATGCACAGGTGCCAAATAAAATATTACCCATATCAGATCTGGAGCCCAAGTTGTAAAAAAAAAAAAGAGGTTAGAAAACACCCCCCTTATTAAAAAGTGACACTTGCAAATAAAATGAAAAAGAGAAAGATACAACAAATAAATTAGAAGAATGGAAATTGAGAATACCCAATATCCAACTGAAATGATACTGGAACCAAAGAGGTACCAGTTAAGAAATACAAGCTTCTAATGACTAGAAAAATAATTGAACAAAAACAAAAATTACAAAATAATAGAAGCCTAGCTAGTTAGTATCAGCTGTTATCAAATTTACAACTGTAAACTGATACACAGACTTTCTTCCCCGGAAGAACAATAGTCAGACCAGCACTTTTCCACCATAAGCAGCAGCATAAGCTTCGCCAAGCCCAGGCACATCCTTCTCATACGGTACGACATAGATCTCGCGGAAGCGCTTTTCAGAAGCCAAACAAGCATTTAAAAAGCTGCACTTTTTCATCAGTCCCTTGTTTTGCAGTGTACTCAGTACAGTATACCTCGGGATCAATACCTTTTCTAAGCTACACCCGAGTATCTGCGGTCGCAAAGCTATGCTCCTTGCATCAAACCCAGCTTTACTGATAAGAAAGTTCATACTCGAACTCACTTTCTCCTCTGAATATGTGAGTACCGAAGGGTACTTCCGGAAGGCAGCACACACCTCTTCCTGTGACCAGCCATATGTGTTCTTGAAGAACTCTGCATTGCTTTTAATTGTACCTTTGCTAGAATTACTGATCGCTTTTAAACCCAGTAGAAACATCCCGGATCCCCTCGGAATCTCCAGCTCCTCAATTAGATCGAGTATCTGCCTTATAGAATCGAGGTTACGGCAAAAGCAGCTTCTTCTCCCTAACAATGAAACCATATCTTCATTCGACAATCCATATTCTTTCAGTAAATTTATTTTCGGAAGAATATGCTTGTCAATGTGCAATGCAAACAGCGAAGGATTTCTTGCAATAATCTTCAACAAAGCCTTGTCGTTGTTCCCGACAAAATCTCTCCAAAACAGTAGGCGGGCAAGAGTGTCTTTCAATTGAAGTGCAGCCGGGTAGTATCGGATCATTTGAACCAGTACTTCTCCAGGGATCCCCTTTTCCATCAATTCACGCACCTTTGTTCTCAGGATCTTATCCGCATTGGATCCCAGAAGAGCTGGCCGGAGTGAAACAACAGATTTGATCTGAGAATGGGATAAGCCAGAATCAATTAGGACCTTTACCACTGCATCAGGCCGTGCCGGGGACTTGATCGCCGTAAGATGACTGTCTGCCGCAGCCTTGAGCGCTCGATCGAGAGAGAAGCCGAAGGAGGAGATGAGATAGTTGGCAATAAAGGGCAACTCCTGGCGCTTGCTACTTTGGGTTGAAAGAGGAGAGCGGAGGAGATGGTGGTAATGGTAATAGCATTGGGGAGGAGAGAACAAAGAGGAGTAGATTGCTCTCTTTAATTGAGAAGAAAGATGGGAAGACATGGTTGTTGAGTCGTGGCGTGTAGGAAGCGGAGCAGATAAGAATCCGATTGATTGTTTCTCTTTTTCTTTCCTTTTTGGCACAACAGGCGACGAAGGGTTTATTTCGAGGTGGTGTCGTTAGCGGAGCTAAGTTGATTTCGAGGGTTTTGACATTTTGACTGGATAAACTTATTTAAATACCTTAAACAACCTTGGACTCTAAAAAAAACCAATACCACGCCAACCCTGGTGTATTTTCATTTTTTTTTATTTTGGTGAACCAGCACAACTAGGTTGGGATCTAAATATGTGACGTGTTCAAACTTAATTAGTCATGTTTAACAATTTTTTCATACTTAATTTATAGTAGTTTATTAAAGATTCATTATTCAATCAATATTTAACGGTTTTAATTACATGTGATTTGCGAGACCACGTATCAGATTTTTAAAAAATAGTCATAATACGGAACATGTGAGTATCAACACGTAACCGGCACATGTGCCGTCATGCATCTGGTCATTCTGTGAATTTTTTAGATCCCTACATAGAATTAGCAGTATCCCTTGGTGCAATACTCTAGCAACAAAGTGACATCCAGACCCACTAAAAGAAAATGTTACAACATAAATAAAGTTTTATTAATGGCAACTAGTATGAGTATTTATTAACTTCTCCACATGCCTCAACAACATAAAAAATTATGGCATTTCAATTTTGTTTTGGTTGTCATCAAGAGCTTATAAAAAACATACTAATGTGGATAATTTATAGACGTTGATTTTTCAACTTATTGATTCACATAAAAATAAAATCGAAATGTGATAATTTTTTATAAGCACATAGATAAAATGATGTAGATCATATCCATTTATTTTGACTTTTAAGTTTTAAATTTTGAGTTATTAAAGTTTTTAAAAATGGAGGTATGGTGGAGGCACAAAAAATGAAGGCATTTGAACCCTCCTCTATTAAATTAGAAAAATTAGTATAAAATCAAAGTAAGAAATAAAACTTTACTTGAAGCAAACATAGAAGCCTAAAATATTCACAACTGAAACCCATGAGATACTACTGAATTCTCCATTATCCAGTACTGACCCACTTAATTTAAAGAAAAATTACTTGTTGCTCATCAATTTAACCAAAATATCAAGTTTTCCTATTCTTAATTGAAGAAAAATCCATATACAAGATTTTCATCTCCATTTTGATATTTCAATCTATTAGAAGTGTTAAAGTACTAGCATATTAATATGACATCTAAAAATTACTCAATTAGCACATTGATATCAGTTTCACACAAGCAAAACTAAATGAAACCAGCTCAAAAGCACAATAATTTCCCTGAAAAAACTGATTCAACCACTGAGAAAGTTAAAAAAACGCTAAATCTGGAAGTTAACATCAACTCAGGAGATGTGGTTTTAGCTAGTATGGACTAGTTTGCCCTTTCCTAGCATCCTGATTTGTCCTTTTTATTACAATTAACTAGCTACACTATATTGGGTGTTCTTTATATGGAAACAACCATTGATGTACACGCTTTTCGGTGGACAAGTATCAAATTTTTATTATAACTAGAACTGTGGTGAACATGCATGATTTTGGTGACAGTTATACATGAAACAAGTGCAGTTTTGACAGTCCATCTTTAGAAAATTATTGTGAGCAAATGGCTACACCAAATTCTTATTTCTTTATATGGAAATGATGGTTAACTTGTGTAATTTATACTCACTACTTTCGGATGGTCCAAATTTTTAGATAAAGTAGTTTTCACTATCTAAAAAAATAGTAAAAAAAGTTTCAACATGTGAAATTTGGTCTCCAAATACATTTTCATATGGAAATCATGTTGAGCAGTTTGGATCTATTATTTCAATTTTCAGAACCAATATAAATTCATAGCACGGACTAATCCGCGCTTTGCAAATTATGGTAGCCTCACTAATGAAATATAAAATTGGTATTCTAATACACCGCTTGGCCTTGATTTTTTTTTTTTTTTTTTGGCAAGCTACTTGGCCTAAAATCATGATCAAAGAAAGGTTGTAGTTTCAGTGCAAATTTATTTAAAGTTGGCCTTGTTTAGCCTACAACAAACCAATTCAAGCATTTGTTAAACCAAACTCACAAAAACCATAAACAATAAAGAGAAGATAATAATTTAAATACCTGAGTGGTGGTTTCTTCATCAGTACCGGCGATCGCAATGGTGCCCGTGTTGACTCAATTCCTGGCAAGATGCGGTTCTCATTTAACACATCAACAAAAAGTTTACCATCTGTAGTCTCATGATAGAGGATGACACCACTGATGCACTCAAGAACACCAGCTGTCAAGAAGAGAAGCTCACGTAGGTTGCGGCAGTTCTCCTCAATGTTCATTGGCCACTAAGATTCCCTTCCCAGGTGTGCTGATGTAAGTTGCATGGTCGCTAGGCACTTCTCCAATCTGCACTATGCATATTACCATAGCCTCCAGGCCCTCCCTCAAGGTACAGTATATTTTACCAGTATAGGACCCATACAATATCAATTACATTTTATTTTAATAATTATTCTTATTCTGTGCAAATATATGCACAGCTGCCAAATAAAATATTACCCATATCAGATCTGGAACCCAAGTTGTAAAAAAAAAAAAAAGAGTTTAGAAAACACCCCCCTTATTAAAAAGTGACATTTGCAAATAAAATGAAAAAGAGAAAGATACAGCAAATAAATTAGAAGAATGGAATTGAGAATACCCAATATCCAACTGAAATGATACTGGAACCAAAGAGGTACCAGTTAAGAAATACAATCTTCTAATGACTAGAAAAATAATTGAACAAAAACAAAAATTACAAAATAATAGAACCCTAGCTAGTTAGTATCGGCTATTACCAAATTTACAGCTGCAAACTGATACACATAATTTCTTCCCCAGAAGAACAATAGTCAGACCAGCACTTTTCCACCATAAGCAGCAGCATAAGCTTCGCCAAGCCCAGGCACATCCTTCTCATACGGTACGACATAGATCTCGCGGAAGCGCCTTTCAGAAGCCAAACAAGCATTTAAAAAGCTGCACTTTTTCGTCAGTCCCTTGTTTTGCAGTGTACTCAGTACAGTATACCTCGGGATCAATACATTTTGTAAGCTACACCCGAGTATCCGCGGTCGCAAAGCTATGCTCCTTGCCTCAAACCCAGCTTTACCGATAAGAAAGTTCATACTCGAACTCACATTCTCCTGTGAATATTTGAGTACTGGAGGGTACTTCCGGAAGGCAGCACACACCTCTTCCTGTGACCAGCCATATGTGTTCTTGAAGAACTCTGCATTGCTTTTAATTGTACATTTGCTAGAATTACTGATCGCTTTTAAACCATATAGAAACATCCCGGATCCCCTCGGAATCTCCAGCTCCTCAATTAGATCGAGTATCTGCCTTATAGAATCGAGGTTACGGCCAAAGCAGCTTCTTTCCCCTAACAATGAAACCATATCTCCATTCGACAATCCATATTCTTTCAGTAAATTTATTTTCGGAAGAATATGCTTGTCAATGTGCAATTTAAACAGGAAAGAATTTCTTGCAATAATCTTCAACAAAGCCTTGTCGTTGTTACCGACAAAATCTCTCCAAAACAGTACGCGAGCAAGAGTGTCTTTCAATTGAAGTACAACAGGGTTGTATCGGATCATTTGAACCAATACTTCTCCAGGGATCCCCTTTTCCATCATTTCACGCACCTTTGGTCTCAGGGTCTTATCCGCATTGGATCCCAGAAGAGCTAGCCGGAGTGAAACAACAGATTTGATCTGAGAATGGGATAAGCCAGTATCAATTAGGAACTTTACTACTGCTTCAGGCTGTGCCTGCGACTTGACCGCCGTAAGATGTCTGCCTGTCGAGGCCTTGAGCGCTCGATCGAGAGAGAAGCCGAAGGAGGAGATGAGATAGTTGGCAATAAAGGGCAACTCCTGGCGCTTGCTACTTTGGGTTGAAAGAGGAGAGCGGAGGAGATGGTTGTAATGGTAAAAGCATTGGGGAGGAGAGAAGAAAGAGGAGTAGATTGCTCTCTTTAATTGAGAAGAAAGACGGGAAGACATGGTTGTTGAGTCGTGGCGTGTAAGCGGAGATGATAAGAATTCGATTGATTGTTTCTCTTTTTCTTTCCTTTTTGGCACAACAGGCGAAGGGTTTACGACAAGGTGTCGTCGTTAGCGGAGCTAAGTTCATTTCGAGGGTTTTGACATATTGACTTGATAAACTTATTTAAATACCTTAAACAACCTTGGACTCTAAAAAAAACCAATACCACGCCAACCGGGTCCGGATACTCTAAAGTAACCCAATCTTTCGGTTTTGGATCGAGACTGTCCGATTCGAATTCGATTTTGTCATCGGGATGTGTGTGCTCACTTCGGGAATAGATTTTCGCATTTTTGAATCGGACAGTCACGATCCAAAATCCAAAAATTGAGTTACTTCTAAGAATCCAAATTCACGCCAACCCTGGTATATTTTTATTTTTTTATTTTGGGAACCAGCACAACTAGGTTGGGATCTAAATATGTGTTGTGCTTGATTAGTCATGTCGTGACTTAGATTATGTATTGTACTGTCTCAAGATTGGGTCAATTTATATTTTTCATGTTCTGATCAAATTTGAAAGGATAGTCACGGCATGTTAGTCACACCGTAACCATATGACATATACAAACATAACTAGTCACGTTTAACTATTTTTTTCATACTTAATTTATAGTAGTATATTCAAGATTCATTATTCAATCAAGATCTAACGGTTTAATTACACGTGACTCGCGAGACCATGTATCAGATTTTTAAAAGATTGTCCCAATACGGAACACGTGAGTATCGACACGTAACCAGCACATGTGCCGTGGGACATCTGGTTATTCTCTGAATTTTTTAGATCCCTACGTAGAAGTAGCACTATCCCTTGATGCAATACTTAAATAAAGGTTACAACTTAATAAAGTTTTATTAATTGCAACTGGTATGAGTATTTATTAACTTCTCCACATGCCTCAACTGCTTTATTGTGCAGAGGGTTCATCAGTTGTAAGGTAAGACATGATCTGAATCTGCAACAGCGTTTCTGATTGTCCAGCAAAGTAAACTCAAATCTAGTTTAGTTATCAACTATACATCTAATTGTTAGTAGATTTTTCTAAACAATGAATATCAACAATAATATCATGTGGTTAAAAATCCAAATAACGAAGGCTTAATCATACTGTACCTGTTCGGCAATGAAGATTAAAGCACTGTGACTTAAGAATTTAAGCTTTACTAAAGATTATTTGTTTGGTATAAAGGGGCAGAGCCAGATGTTCGAACAATGGAGGTCAAATACATACGGGATCAATCATATAAAAATTTTCGAACTATGGAGGTCAATCATATATAAATTTTATGTAAAGAATGAAAATCAATTTTACCGTACCATAACATTTTACGCTAAATTATATCGAAAAATAAACATAAATAAAAAAATTTAAAATTAAATGGGGTCAATTAACCCATTGAATCCTCTTAGCTCCGCCTCTGCTGATATATGAAAGATTAAGGCTGAAAGTTTAAAGTGAATAAAATAACTTGGTTATATGAGATGACATGTTACGGATCAACCTGCCTTTTAGATATAGCATATGCACAAACTTGTATTAAAATCAATTTACTTAATTTATATGACGGTGTTTAGTAGTTCTACTTAAGAAAGTGAGGAGTAAAAATTTAATTCTCACTGAAAAATTTAATTCTCACTGAAGAAAGTGAGGAGTAAAAATTTAATTCTCACTGAAGATATAATAGGATTAAAAATGCATGTAAACTTAATATAACTAAAATATATTATGTAGTATTATGTAAGTATGTAAAGACCTAAATACTTTTACATTGTTGTTGCTATACATGTAATGTAATTAAGTGATTAATTAAGACTATGATACTATACATAGAGCGGATTGGTCGGTATTATGAATTAAAATTCATGAACGGACCCACAAAGAGTCAGGTAGATTATTGGACTGTTTTTCTACCCGAAACTAATTTGTCCTATTCTGTTGAGCCTCACAACGCAATTCAATCCAAACCAATGTTCGAAAAATCAGCTGACTTCCTTCTAGAAGGACATGGTGGTCATTGAGGGCCTTGTAGCATGCAGCCAAAACAACCTCAGTGACGTAAGTGCAGCCGTCAATGTCGTGGGACCCATCGACCAGGATCTCGGGCTCGACAATCGGGACTAGGCTGTTCTCTTGGCAGATGATGGCATAGCGAGCGAGGCGGTGCGCGTTTAGGTCAATGGAATCTGAGATGGCTCATTCGGGCCGATCTTGAGGACAGCACACCACTTGGCGAAGCGGGCACCAGCCGCGTAGTACTTCTGGCAGCACTTGGCCAGGTCATCACGGCCCTGCAAGTAGAACAATATAATCATTTTCAAATTATGTACCACTCTGAATTCTTAATGGCCCTTCATTGTTCACTTTTGCAGAAAATAATGAAATGAGTGAGGATAAGGTACTTTGTAAAGCGCAGATCAGGTCCGTACTATGTACCCATATCTGTATTTTTAAAATGTAAATAGTCAATCTGAAACATTCAACATGATCTTCATATGAAAATGTTCTAAGAAATCAAATATAACATATTTTAGATTTTTTACTACTTTTACATGTAGGTAGAAAATCACTACTTCGGATGGTCCAAATTTTTAGATCAAGTAGTTTTCACTATCTAAAAAATAGTAAAAAAAGTTTCAAAATGTGAATTTGGTCTCCAAATACATTTTCATATGGAAATCATGTTGAACAGTTTGGATCTATTATTTCATTTTCAGAACCAATATAAATTCATAGCACGGACTAATCCGTGCTTTGCAAATTATGGTAGCCTCACTCATGAATAAAATTGGTATTCTAATACACCGCTTGGCCTTGAATTTTATTTTTTGGCAAGCTACTTGGCCTAAAATCATGATCAAAGAAAGGTTGTAGTTTCAGTGCAAATTTATTTAAAGTTGGCCTTGTTTAGCCTACAACTAGTGTATTGATTAAACCCGGGCGGGTCGATCCGGACCAACCAAACCCGGGACCCGGACCCGGACCGACCCGGATCCGACCTAGAATCCGATCCGAACCGACCTAAATGGTTGGGTCGGGTTTGAAACGGGTCGGATGCAATTTTTTGGGCGAAACCCGACCATACCCCCACCGTTTCAACCCGCCTACCCGAACCCGACCCGGACCGGCCTAAACCCGACCCGAACCGACCGAACCCGACAAAAAACCCGACTAAACCCGGTTTAACCCGGGTGAACCCGACCTAACCCCCCTAACCCGACCCTAACCCGACCTAACCCCCCCAAAACCCGACCCTAACCCGACCTAACCCCCCCAAAACCCGGCGGGACCCGACCGACCCGTCTCAACCCGACCCCCACCAAAATTTCAAAATTCGGATTTATTGAATTTTTCAAAATTCGGATTTTTTTTTTCCTCTGGCTTGCGCTGCGCCGCTGCCTACTTGCCTCTGGCTTGTGTCTTGTGATGCCAATTTTGAGATTTGATAACTAGAGATTAGTATGTAATTAATTAATTATTTGTTGGAATCTTATAGATTTCCTACAAATTAATAGGGTAATTAGTATAACAATAAAATCATTGAATTGAAATTCGTTTAAGAATTTTTATTTTTATTTTCCTATTACTTCAAACGGCAGTAACTTTTATAATTTTTAATAATTGATTAAATTATAACATGATAGAGCTCCTGTATATACTGTTATTTATATGCAGAAAAAATTATTAATTATACTTGAGATTCAAATATTCTCATCTAAACTTTTTCCTCCAAGATATACTTTTATTATATGTTTTTGCTACAAAATAATAATAATAATAATAATATACTTGAATTCAAAAAACTTATTCTAAATTTTTGTCCCGACCACTAAATATTTTATTTCGCCCTGTTAATCAGAAATAAAACTACAAAAGGAAAAGTGAATCTTTAATTACATGTATTGAAAGGTGAAATAATTAAATATAACAAGGCAGGTATATATTGAATAATAATAATAATAATAGAAATGTAACCTAATTTGTTCTCTTTCTTTAACTTAAAGGTAAAAAAATCAATCACATGAAAATAAACTTGAAGCGTAGTAGCGTATCTGTGGGTTGGTAATTGTTTCTTCATTTAAAAGTTCAAGATTATGACAGTCAACGATTTTGCTTTAATATCATTAATTAAGGCTTAATTTATACAATGTATTTTGAGTCTCTGCTCTCTGGAAACAGAAAAAAACAGAAAACCGGAAAAAAAAAAAAAAAAAAAAAAAAACCGGAGGACCTAACCGGACCGGACCGACCCGACCCTACCTAATCCGCCCCGACCTAACCGCCGGGTTTAGGAGGGTAAGGGTCGGCCGAGTCAGACCCCAACCCGACCCCCTACCCGACTCAACCCGTGACCCGGGCTAACCCGTGCCCGAGTCAACCCGGGGACCGGTCGGGTTTGGACCGGACCGATCGACCGGACCCTTTTCAATACTCTACCTACAACAAACCAATCCAAGCATTGTTAAACCAAACTCACAAAAACCATAAACATAAACAGAAGATAATAATTTAAATACCTGATGGTGGTTTCTCCATCAGTACCGGCGATCGCAATGGTGCCCATGTTGACCTCAATTCCTGGCAAGATGCCGTTCTCATTTAACACATCAACAAAAAGTTTACCATCCTTAGTCTCGTGATAGAGGATGTCACCACTAGGGCTGTCAAAAAGCTCGCGGCTCGTGGCTCGCTCGTGACTCGTTTCTAGCTCGCTCAGTAGTGGACCGAGCTGTTAACGAGCCAGCTCGGTTCAGGCTCGGGCCAAAATAAACGAGCTGAGCCAGGGGTCAGCTCGGCTCGTTAAGCTACAGTGGATTTAAGGTTTAGCCCGTAATTTAAGTCCAGTCTCATTTTCAAAGGCGCAATTATGCAAAATTGAGTATTTCGGTTTCGAAGAAATAATATGGGCTTCAGTTGCTTGAAGATGTGCCTGCTGGTCGATTTCTTAAATTTTTGAATGCTTCTTATTTTTATTTTTGAATTTGTATAATAACAACCCAATAAAGCCAACGAGCCAGCTCGAGCTGGTTTGTCACAAGCTGAGCCAAGACTTTTGGCTCGGGACCCCTAGGTCCGGCTCGCTCGGTTCAGGCTCGGACCAGAATTAATGAGCTGAGCCAAGGCCCAGCTCGGGCCAAGCCAACTCGTTTACAGCCATAGACACCACTGATGCACTCAAGAGCACCAGGTGTCAAAGAGAGAAGCTCACGTAGGTTGCGGCAGTTCTCCTCAATGTTCTCCACATTGATGCTAGCTAGGCGCTTGCCGATAGTGCCGGTTGATTCATCGGCCGCTAAGATTCCTTCCCAGGTGTGACGATGTAAGTTGCATGGCGCTAGGCGCTTCTCCAATCTGCACTATTGCATATACCAATAGCCTCCAGGCCCTCGCTAAGGTACAATATTTTACCAGTATAGGACCATAGGCAATATCAATTACAATTATTTTAATAATATTCTTATTCTGTGCAAATATATGCACAGTGCCAAATGAAATATTACTCATATCAGATCTGGGAGCCCAAGTTGTAAAAAAAAAAAAAAAAAAAGAGGTTAGAAAACAAACAACAGATTGATCTGAGAATGGGATAAGCCAGAATCAATTAGGACCTTTACCACTGCATCAGGCCGTGCCGGGGACTTGATCGCCTTAAGATGACTGTCTGCCGCAGCTTGAGCGCTCGATCGAGAGAGAAGCCGAAGGAGGAGATG